>VXBB01006885.1:390695-428759 GCA_013399915.1 Illadopsis cleaveri
CGGGCACCGGCACTACGGCGGTCTGTGTCCCGCCTCTGGAGCGAGCGAAGGGCTTCCCACGCGCCCCCCACCCCGTGACGCGGGGGAATGGAACGCGCCGAGCCCTGGGTCGCTGCCCGGCACTGGGGGCGGGCGGGGGAAGCCCCGGGCAAGGTCGCCCGGTGTCTCCGGCAGCCACGGCGGGCGGGACTCATGACCGGGGCGGGGAGTGCTGGCGGCCAGGCGGGGTGAGCGGGGTCCCGCAAGGCATGAGCAGCCCGATGGCCTTGCCGGGGGACGGAGGCCCAGCGGCGAATCGGCAGAGCTGCTCAGCCGTAATTATGTGTTGAGCGGGCGGGCTCCCTCCCTCCCTCCCGCGGTCTCGTACGCTGCTAAGCGAGGTGTAAATGGAGCGAGGGGCGCGGTGGGGGCCAGGAGGCGTTCATCCGGGGAGGGAATTTGAAACGGTATTCCATAGCCCTCATTCAGGCGGGGAGAGTGTTGGTGTCACGCTCTGCTTGACAGGCAGCCTTCAAACTCTCGCCCGGCTTTTTATTTTTAATCTCAGTCAGGATGCCGCAGTTTGACAGCCGTGAGTCAGTGTGAATCCAAGCGCTGCTCCTGTGTGGGCTGTTGGAAAGGAGGTCCCAGCCGCAGATGCCTCGGGCGGAAGCAACAGCAGCACTTCAAGACTATGAGCGTGACACTGGGGTGACTGCAACAGGCTGAGCAGTGCGCCTGCCTCATGCTGTCCCCATGCCGCGGTAAAAAACAGCCACAGTAAAAAACAGGATGGAGAACAAAAAAGGAAAGATGATGGGATTTGGAGGCAGGTCTACTTGGCGTAATTACGTCTTGCATCTGTTTCAGTCAGGCATAAGGCAAACTGACTGCCTAGAGGATGATGGAAGTTATGAAATGGAATAAAGCTACTATTGTCTCATAAATCTTGAGAGGATTTGAGGCTGACGTTTCCACTAAAGGCCACCATTGTGTCCTCCAGAAAGTACATAACACAGATTACAGATGCAGGATTGCTGCTGTTTTCAGTATAGAGCATACACACCCACTACAAGAAAATAAGAGCTATGTATAGTCTTTCTTGACAGCAACAGAGTGAGTCTTTGATAAAATTGTATAAATTTATTCTTTGTAAAGGGATCAAGCAAAACATGTAAATGTTGTTGGGGCTTAGGGTTTAGTGATGGACCTGGCATGTTATGATTATGATTGGACTCAATGGTCTTAGAGGTCTTTTTCAGCATTAATAATTTTATGATTCTATGAAATAATGCGTCATTCATGGAAAAAAGTGAACCGAGAATTTATTTTTCTTAAATGCTGAGCTCGGGTATCAAGGAAGAGGAGTACATTGCTTCAGAGAAGACTGCATTAGGAAATAAATACTGTGGATTTCTTTCAAGTCACAGGCCAGAAAACCTGCTCAAGAGTGTCCTTCAAAAGACAATGCTCTTCTGCATCATCCTATGCAGCAATCTGTGTGGGTTGTTTGTGTTTTTGTGGATTTTGAGTTTTGTTTTTTCTTTTCTGAACCAGAAACAAGGAAAGATGTCTCTTCATGCATTTTTCTGGTAAAAAAGAGAAATGCCTGGAAACAATATGCATCATCCAATTTTAAGAAATATTGTGTGGGTCAGTCAGCCATGGGCAGTCTTGGCTAGGGCAAATTACTTTCGGCAAGAAAAAGCTTCTAGTTTTCTGTGAGATTCCATTGAAGCCTGACTGAAATAGTAATTTACGGGACTCAACATATATATATATATATACACAAACCTCCCAGCATAGATAGGGCCCTTTTGTGAAAGAGGATCTTAAGGGCGATGGGAGTGGGGGTTTGCAATTTGTAGCAGCTTCACTATTGTTAAAAGGCTGCAACGAAATAGTGAAATTCACTATAAATCAATATACATGCCAGTCAGCATGCATTCCCCCCCAAATTACTGCAGTGCTGGTGGCAAATAGGATTGTCACTTAAATTCACATTTGGATGTTATTTTATGTCTAAACTGGGTTTTTTGGCTGTAATATCCAAGTGGCAAGTGGTGCTTATTGCTGATACTTTTGGGTGGCTGGAAGTGTACCCTCTTGAGAACAGAAGATACTGTAACAATGCCACCAAATGTTATTTAAAATTGTGAGTAGTTATTTTATGAATAAGGCCACTATCCACCTCACAAAACAGCACCACAACAAAACATTTCATTCTTGATATACTTTTGTGTACTCATTACTATGAAAGCTTAATAGCCCTTTTTTTTTAATTTTAAAGAAAAAGCCTTTTTGAAATTATAGCATGAGGAATACTTGAAAGAATGAGTAAGGTTTTTAAAACTTGCCATGAGATAAGAAATTCTCCATTTTGCCAGTTTTTATTCTACAAAGTCTCAATGGTAAGATAAACATGTTTAACCATTTAGTTACACAACAGACAGTTCCTCCAGATATCATCCAAATGAATGAAATTTCAGCGACTATATTTCCTAACAGTCCCCATCCACTTGCTACATTACTCCAGGAGAAGCACAGTAGTGTCTATTCTACATTTTCCCCACAAGACCTCCCAGCAGAACCAACTGGCCTTTGTATTTATTTCTTTACTTTGGAAGACAGCTGTATGAGCTCCATCCTTTCACCTCTTCTATGTAAGTGGAACCTGTGTTACTCAAGAAGTTTCCTCCTCCACACACCACCCTTCTTGTTTTGATACCAACAGGTCAGAAAAGGCTTCTGCAGCTTTTTAAGCTGAGAGTATGCTTAGTTTGTGCACTTGAAAATGTGCTCTATATTTAAGGAATCCAATATTTAGCTTTGGATCATCACTTGTTTGGAATGTACATGACAGGACTGCAAAACAGAAGCAAGCCAGCCTGCTTTCCAACACAGCTATAAATTAAACAATATGCCTATATTCTGCTTTAAAGATTAGGTGGCACTCTTAAGTGAGTTTTCGATTTCGTTGTGTATTTTGAAATATGTGGAAGCCCTGGTGGAACAGATAGAATTTTATTAGCATTAATTTATTAGCACGCACTACCTTTTGGAACAAAAGACAACAGAAACCTAGTTTTTAAAATATATGCAGAAAAATTGCGTATTAATTTAGAAGAATAAGTTATTTCAGACATAAAATGTCTTGCAATGACAGCTGAAATGTTGAGCTAGTAAAAGAAAATTGTGAAGGGATACACGTTTATACATATGTCAAAAATATCACCTTCACTCTTCCATAGTTTGATGATTTGACTGAGCTGTGATGATCCAGTCTCATATCCCCATTTAATCTCTAATGGCTTTCAGGAGTATAGACTACTTAACCAACTCAGATCTGTTCTTGAAAATGGTATAACTTACTTTATTAGAAAATATAGAAGTTTCCATTCTTTCTGGTATACTAATTATGCACTGTAGTAGCCTACCAGGGTATACTTTTACTTACTGTATAAAGTGACTGCATATATAAAGCAGGATAAATGAGGTTTGCAAGCTTGAAGTTTTCACAAACTTGACATATTTAAAATTTTAGTCTATATTTTCCCAGTAATGTTGTTAATTCAGATGAGTTAATATTTGGTATAAATTTTCAGGGTTCAATTTCCCTTTGTGATATATTGACAGAAAACAAGTTTCATATAGTAGTGGAAAGGAAAATTAGCACTGTAACTTTTACTTCTTTTCCAGAGCTTTGTGGATAAGATTTCTGGTATGTGTCTTTTTCTGCTTCATAGGATAGTGCAGCAACTGACTGTGCAATTAACCTCAAACTCTCCTAATTTTGAACCATTACTTTTGTAATTGAATATACAAGATACTGCCATAACATGGGAAGTGTCTAATGAAGTTTTATAAATAACTACATTTAAAATTCAAAAAAGGTGTGAGGAAGCAACCATTTTAGCTGAGTCTGTAATTTACTAGAAGGCTATGTATAGTAGTGCTGAAGACAACTAGTTCTGTGCTCAGTGGAGCAATAGCATATTTTTTCTTTGTTTGGTTTCTTTGGCCCTCTGAATGGGTAATACAGACTTTGCGTACTGATTTTGAAATCCTTTGTGCATATGTCTAAGCATAAACTTCTGCTTACTATTCTCTAAGCAGATCAGATTAACTGCTTTAAAATTCTTCCTGAAACCATTAAAATGGTAGTAAGTTTTACTTACAAAATTACGTGTTAACTCATTATTTTCTAAACTTTGGAATTTCACATGTTAGGTTTTTAACTTCTCAGATAAATAAATCTCCAAAGCAAGTTTTTTAAAAAAATATTTGACTTTTCTTTGCTGAGATTTCAAATACTTCTAGAGAAATTCCTGACAGTTATTTTGATGGTTTAACAGAAAACAGCAAATCTTCTGTTTGCCCACGTTACATCTGTGAATTTTTTATTATACAATGTTCCTGTTTCATACAAGCCAGTGTAAATTTATATTGAGCATATCCTTTATGATTATGAAATACAAAACTTCTTCTTCCCTGAGGCAAGGCATGTTAATAAAAGAAACCTCAACCCCCTGAAGTGGATATTTAGACGTATAGAACATGCCACAAAACACATTAAATAATTCAGTCTCTCGGCTGATTTATAGACACTTGTGAAAGCTTTCCTGTTAGTTTCTCCCTCAGCTGCTGTAGCAGTGCCTGAGTGCGTAAACAAATAGTAGCAAAGCAAGAAAAACCCAGACAAACAGAAACAAAGCAGATCCAGAGTGTAACAAATAGATGCTACATCTATATATCCTGTTCTTTGTAGATCGAACTTCATACCTGAGCCTAAAGATCCTTTACTCAAATTTTTTTTATACTCTTTTAGATTCACATTCAGGTCACTGAAGGAGAAAAATACTTATGGACATATAATTCCATAGCATAAAACCAATCTCATGGTTGCTTGCAATGGATGTCTGCAAGAACATCTGTGATGTACATCCTGTAACACTGTGTGGCAGTATCATTTGGCCCATATCAGACATGCAAGTTCCTGAAAAGTTAACATCTCACATGCTAAAAGGAGTTGTGGTAGTTGGAAGCAGTCAACCTACAGATGTCCACAATGCTGCAATACAGTTATGGTCAATTCTTTGTCTGTTTTGTAGCTTAGCCTTGAAAAGACGGTACAGATACTATTAAATGTGCCATCGGGGGCATTTCTTTGGGTCAATAAAGTGAGTGTATCAGTAATTCTTTAAATCTACCTCATTAGCCTTTTCTTTCATATCTTCTTTTTTATACGTGGAGGGAAGGGAAGTTACTCTTTATCCTAAATAGACTTTAGCCTAAATAGGCTTTGCTAGAACTCAATTTGCAAGAATGAGGGATGGATATAGACAGAGAGAGAGGCTATGTAGGAAGAGATCTTTGGGGACCTCTGCTGTCTTCATTTTGTCGTATACTTCTTTAGGAGTTGTCACACATGACTTCCAAATTCTCAACTTTAAAAGCTTTTATTTATCTTTTGAACAGATTTTTTTTTTTTTTTTTTTTTTTTTTTTTTTTTTTTTTTTTTTTTTTTTGCAAAGGCATGTAGTGATAGGACAAGGGGAACTGGCCTTAATCAAGAGGGTAGGTTTAGATTAGATATGAGGAAGAAATTCTTTTCTGTAAGGGTGATAAGGCACTGGAATAGGTTGCCTAGGGAGGTTGTGGACTCCTCATCCCTGGAGGTGGTCAAGACCAGGCTGGATTAGGCTCTGAGCAACCTGGTTTAGTGGAAAGTTCCTTGCTCGTGGCGGGGGGTTTGGAACAACAATATCCTTAAGGTCCCTTGCTATTCTCTTTTGATATTAGTATGAATAATTCCAGCTCTGTTACAGTGAAGTCCTGGCCTCAGTAATGCTAAGAACAGTGCTTAGCTTTTCAGAGAAAGCTTAGGCTTTCAGAGGAAGTCACAGAATCACAGAATCAGAGAATAAGTTGAGTAGGAATGAACGCACAAAGATCATTGAATCCAATTTCTGACCCTCTCCTGGCAAGAGTCACACCATGTGCCTGAGGGCATTGTCGAGACACTTCTTGAACTCTGACAGGCTTGGTGCTGTGGCCACTTTTCTGGGAAGCCCATTGCAGTGACCAACCAAAAAACCTTTTTCTAATATCAAACCTAAATATCCCCTGACACAACTTCAGGTCATTCCCTTGGGTCCTGTCACTGGGCACTGCAGGGAAGAGATCAGTGTCTGCCCTTCTTCTTCCCTTCAAAAGGAAGTTGTAACTGCAATGAGGTCTCCCCTCAGTCTCCACTTCTCCAGGCTAAACAGACCAAGTGATCTCAGCTGCTCCTCATGTGGCTTCTGCTCAAGGCCCTTCACCGTCTTTGTTGCCCTCCTTTGGATACTCCCTAATATTTTAGTATCTTTCTTATATTGACCAAAACTACACACAGGACTTGAGATGAGGCTCCCTCAGCTCAGAGCAGGGCAGGACAATCCCCTCCCTTGCCTGGCTGTGATGCTGTGCCTGCTGTTGTCCCTCCTGGCTGCCAGGGCACTGCTGACCCATGTTCAACTCGTCATGGACCAGGACCCCCAGGTCCCTTTCCATGTCACTGCTTTCCAGAATCTCATTCCCCAGTCTGTCTGTACATCCAGGGTTGGCCCATTCCAGTTGCAAAGTCTGGCACTTTCCATGTTGATCTTCATTTGGCTGGTGATAACCTTGTCAATACTTCAGAATGGTGGGTGATTGCCAAATTTGTCAAGGTCTCTCTGCAGGGGTTCAAGACCATGCAAGGCTGGGCTGAAATGATCATCATCTTGGGTTTCCATGATCTGAAGACATAAATATAGGTCCACAGCAGAGAAAGTTTCTCACAGGGCTGCCGGTTCCTATCTGCTGCCCCCACAGGACCTTGTCATTCTACAACCGATGAACTGTGTAAACAGGAAGAGCAGTCATACAAAAGCAGACAGTAAAAGAGGAACATGAACGTCTGTATGTGACTCTCTTGATAATCAGTCACAATTGTAGAAAATAAAAGGAAATTCATCATGCCCAGAAAAAAACCCAAAACCAACCATGCAAAGGTTGGAACTCTTGCCAGACTACTTGGCCTTCACAGTGGGTTCAAGGCTATTGTAGCATTCTGCAGGCATTCCTTGATGTTTGTGAAGCTGTGACGAACACACAAGTACTCATTGCTCAACAGACAGAAACTGAAACAGTCATGCTGACAGTTTGGGTATAGTGTTGTGGCGAGCAGATTTATCCACAAGGAAGATGGCACAGGAGCAAGCACTGTTGGCATGTAAAGAAAACGGATCAGGGAGAGTGTGGCCAGCCAGATGGCCTCTTCGTTACTGATCACATGCTTATGCAAATACTAGATTAAAACCACAGAAGAAAAACAAAATGCAGATGTTTATACTAGATTGGTTTCTTCTGTGTGGGCAAATCGTATAAGAAAATGCTAAAAGGGTAATGACTGGTGGCGCACACAGGTCTTAATTACACAGCATGACCATTTAATTCTGCTGTTCCGTGATTACTTTCACTTTAAGAAATCAGTACAAATGAAAGTTATATAATTTTACATTGATAAAAATAGTAGAATTCACTGCTGTTTTCCTCCATTTTATGCTGGCTTTAATGCTTCGAATTGTAAAGATGTTATGACATTGTATATGGAATAACTGGATGGTGAGGAAGTCTGCTGAAGTTTAAATTGAAAACACCTGGGATACTTTTCTGAAAACTGTTAAAGTACTCGTATCCAATTAGATACATGTTTTTGGGAGAGCAAGGCAGGGGAATAAGGAGAACCTCTATCAAAATAAATGCTTTCAGTTTTACAGGCAGTCAGAAAGCACTGGTAAGAGATTGAAGTATCTATCCTAGTATCTAGCTAGAGATAGCTAAGAGTTATGATAGTAGGCATATTCAAATATGAGTAAAGAGAAGGAAATCATAAACCAAAATTTCATTATCAATCTAAAATCCACTCATAAAAAATCTGTTAAACAAAGCAGTATAGTGCATGAGTTAGCTCCATGTTTTCAGGAGAGTGAGCAGGTGTCACTCTCTCTAGTAGTAGGGCAGTACAATGGGCACTGCCTGTAATTCCCTCCTGCAGTGTAGCAGATTTGAGGTTGGAAACTGATCTCTGTGCCTTCTTGTCTCTTCCTGATTTCACTGCATCCAAATATGAGCAGCCAGGCTTTTGGGAGAGAGAAAATGGTGTGGTGAGGGACTCCTATGTTAAATATTAAATGATTGTTTAATTGAGAAACGGCAAAACCTTTGCAGACGTGCAGCTGATCTGCCTAAATGTCAGAGGAACATTTTATGACATTGCTCAAAAGAGGCTGAGAATAAAGTCAACTTGAAAATGAGCGAGTCATGACTCCAAACATCTGAGCTTGCAGATTCTCAGTGCAGGCAGTATTTGACAGCCAAATTCCTGAAGATTACCCTGTTTGCTGGGACTTGAAGGACAGAGCAGGATTCCCCTCTTTACTAGTTTTTCACAGTGTCTTTCCCAGATCAGGAGGGAACATACTAGATTAACATTTAAAAACTAAAAATATTAAACTTCCTGTGTTTTTCAGTGTCACTTTTGGAGACAATTGTGTGCCAAGGAGGATGAGGTGTGATTGCAGCACTGAGAACTGGAGTCAGGAAATAGTTGAAGATAGGGAAGACAGGAGTAATGGAACATTGTACAAGGCAAAGGAAGAGAGAGGAGTTAAAATAATGGATAAAGTGTCTTAAGATACCCAAGTACACCTCTTTTAGAACATCAAGAAGCTCATGCTTTCTACACACATGGGCAAACGTCTGGTATTTGACACTGGGCTGGGTACTTGTCCTAGTCTTTAGTTAAGAGCTTTAGCTCTTGGGTTGTGGGTAATGACCAAATGTCCAAGTCTTATGACAGGTAATATTTGAAACAGATGAGTGTCAGAATACTCATGATGTTTATTAAAGATGTCAGATGGTTTAGATTGAAATCTAATAATTTTAATGAAAACTGAAAATAACCTGCATGATGATTTTTTTTATCTTTGGCTCTAGAATGCCTTTAAAAATCTAGGAAGTTTTACTGTAAGGGTTACAGAGCCAGTTTGTCCTGAGTTGAAAGCCACAGTATCCTGGCTGCTTTTTGAACCTTACAGGCTTTAATGCACAAATGAAGCCCTACTCAGTTTAGACTTTGGTTACAAACCACTTTTCCCAACTTCCTAAAGAAGTTTTGTTTTCATATGCTTTTGTGATAATTTTCTTTTGATATATTCCATGTCGTACAGTAAAAAGAAAACCTCAGAATTAAATCCTGGACATGCTAAACTTGACAGTCCTTTTTGCTATTAACCTTAAATGTGCAAGGATACTGCCCAGGTCTTTTTTACCAGTAATTTTAAACCCATCATGTTACTGTCTAGTTGGTAGAACAAACTAAAAACCTGCTTCTGCCAAGAAAACATAGTGCCAAATAATACTATGCTATAAATCAGTATTATTCCTCAATGATGTGACCTATTACACTAGCCATTTTCTTTCTACCTTCTCTAGAGTAAGGTAGTGTGGCACAATTAAAAAAAGATGAAGAGCTGAAGGGCATTCTCATGTAATCTTTAAAAGAATGGCATTCTTAAATGAAGAATATAATTATGCCTAGTCTATCTTAGACACTCAAGGCATGGTATTTTACTTTCTAATAAAGTGTCTTCAGCATTCATTTAGCTCTGCAATATTACAATGAAGATAGATATAAAACTACCTAGATAGAAAGGCAGCTGCAATACATTTTAAAAAAAGAAGATTCTGTCGTATCTTGTTTCAGCAACTTCAGAACAGCCAATGTAAGGAACAATACCATCCAACTTTCAGTTGAACAGTACCTAATTGTTCACACACATTATATCTAGCCTATACCTAGTTGCCCAGGTAATTACCATTATAGAACAAGAATATTTTGATCTGTGTTGATGTATTTGTAAGCATTTACAATGTACATTCCTGTTTTTTATGTAGGTGATAAGTACAGACAAATCTGGGGAATGAGGTCATTGCTCATGTACTCAAAACCTTGCAACACTGGGCCCTTATGAAATATTCCAGCCATGTGTATTTATGAAATAGTTTTGTTAAGAAGCTACTCAGCCAACATGTGTACGACCTTTAAACAAAATAATGTCCTTGTGCTGGGTTCATTGTAAAATGAAAACATGCAGCATGATAGGAGTCTCTGAAAAGATCTGAGAGAGGTTCTGATACAGAGCGAGTGAAAGTGTAACATGACAGATGCCCCTTCCTTTGTGTTAGGCAGTGAGAATTCAGGTTTTATCTTTGAGATGTTTGACACATCAAAAAATATCTATCTTTTTTGGGTAATCAGCAGTGTAAAAACTGAATTAGCTCATCTTCTATCCCTTTTTATTTGTGTATCTTCACACCATAAGAATTTTGCATAATCCTATTTCTGATTTTCAGAAATGTAACTTGTTACTATTAAATATCTATATGCATGTCCTCTATTACTTTATTTATATCTTCATAAAATAGATTAACTCCAGATATACTCAAATAAAGGGAGTGGAATGAAATCAAATTAAATAAGCATTGACTAGCAAGAGTAATGTTAGAAATGTATGCAAGAAGCCAGGTATATATCTTCCATTAGTCCAATGCAATGCCTGCTGCCTGACTGGATGACTTGACAGAAAAAAGTGATCACAGCTGTTATTTACCGAGTCCTTAGGACAAGTGGCTGTACTTTATGTACCTATCCCCAGTGTAGCAGGTTATCTGCTCTAAATCTGAATTTAGCTGAGTATGGCAATTTTAAGGTAAGAGACCTTAGAGGTAAATATGGGATTAATATTCCTGTGCAGATGGCATCACTCAAGGGTGGAAGCTTAGCAGAGTTCGTGGCATTGAAGCTTAAAATGTCAAGTATTATCTGGGTCTATGCTTATGATAACTCTTCCCCAGAACTCAGAATTTTATAATGGTGCTGGGAATATATAAGATGCTTTCTACTCCTCAGCTAAATTCCTGACCAAATTTCTGGTATCAAATGAGATCTATTTCCTTCTGTAGTGCAATTGTGTACTTTTCAGCAGGACACCTAAAAGCTTTTATAGATATTAATAGTCTTTAGTGGGTCTGCAGAGGCATTTCACTGTGAGCAAGGAAATAGGACTTTTAAAAATTATCAGCAAAGAGGTATTTATTTTACTTTTTTGTTTTGTGGATTTTTTTTCTTAGTATGAGCAAGGAAGCATTTTGTTGGGTTATTTTTTGTTGTTGGGTTTGTGGTTTTGTTTTTCCTTGTTTGTTTCACTGACTAGTTGGGAATTTTGGGTTTTCGGGTTTCGGATTTTCTTTTGCTGAGTCAGGAAATATTTTGTTTTGTTTTGTTTTGTTTTTACCATGATGTAGGAAGTGAATCTTTTTTGACATGTCACAGCTACAAACTTCTGCAAGTACATATTCCTCATCTTCTGCAGTGTTTTTCCATATAAGGTTGGAAAAGGTCACAAAACTTGTAAAGTGCACTTTGTGTGCATTATGCCTGCAGGATATG
This sequence comes from Illadopsis cleaveri, assembly GCA_013399915.1. Lineage (NCBI taxonomy): Eukaryota > Metazoa > Chordata > Aves > Passeriformes > Timaliidae > Illadopsis > Illadopsis cleaveri. The sequence goes on from VXBB01006885.1 coordinate 402,214, forward strand.
CTCTACATCAAAATTTCTTTGATAGTCTCCCATCATCTGCATTGAAGGGCTTCTGTGCTTCTGCATTGAAGGGCTTCTGTAGAAATCACTATGAGGGTAGCCATAGTACCTCGGTGCAACATCTCACTCAGAGTAATTACAGGGCATTACAAGGTCTGCAACAGCTGCCACAGAGATATATCTGTGACTCATCTGAAATCCTACGAGTAAAGCACTAATCCAGCATTACAACCTCTTCTGCTAGCCAAAGAAAAATGCTAAATATAAATAAATCTGTTATAGAATGCAAATGTAGTGGAAAGTTGGTATGATTTCAAAGAAGTTGAAAAGCTCTATTATCCCAGAGAAGGGAAATTGAAGGAGAAATTAAAAGAAAGTTTTCTCTAAGTCTCCTAGACTTCTTTCTCTAAGTCTTTCAATTTCTCTTCTAGATCTTAAGAGATACTAGCATCTATTTAGACACCAGGAGACTAATCTAATGTTTATCTGAGAGAAAAGGATCATAAAAAGTAGACTACGAAGTGAAATCACTGTTACATCACATCTTTGGAAATTAAAACAGATGATTATTCAGGTTTTGAAACACAGAATGGTATTTACCATGGTGGGAGTTTAACTAGTTCATCTAGTTGCTAAACCTCCACCAGCACCAGCAATACCTGTTGTACGTTTTATCTCTCTTACCAAGTGGAATTTGATGCTTGCAAGGATATAATGATAAGCTTCCTCTAGGGAAAAAAAAAAAAAAAGAAAATAAAAATTTGCTTTATACATTATTTTAATTCTCAAACATTAGCCTGCTGAAAAGTAGCTGTTCCTACTCAGAGAAATACATACTGTAAACTTAGACCAAAGACATCACTTGGACTGTCACCTTTCCGTGCAATGCTATGGAATAACTGGATTCAGTGCTCCTGAATGGAAGGACAATCGTTAATAGAACTGAATGCGGTTTGTGCAATGTCTCAATTTTAATAAGCTTATTTGTAGCTTTAAAACTTGCTGAGATGGTGATCTATTTATATCTCAGCAGTACTGCACACAGCTGCAGTGTACTTAGGACTAAGAGAACGGAGTGGTCTTGAACCCAAATGGAACTCTATGCAGAACTGATTTAAGAGGAACGGATAGTTTGCCAAAGCAAAATACAAGAAAAACAGGGGGGAAAAAAAGTGGTTTTGCTAAACCAAATGCTTTTCTGGGACACGAAAGAGAGAAAAGCAAAGGTGCTTCATCCTCCTTTGTGGAAGAACAGCATGTGTCCACTTGACAGGATCCCTGTTTTATTAATTGTTTCCCTCAATGAGCTAGAAGGCAAACATTAGTTTAGCTCCAGATAGTGCCTCTTGTTTCCTGCAGCGATTTCCACAATTGTCTCTTTACCAGTAAACTGTGACTGTTAATAGCGTTTGGAAACAATTATAAAATTCTTAGTTTAGAAAAAAGAAAAAGATATTGCTTACTTTTCAGTCTTCTCTTGTAAAGGATAAAATATAGGAAACGAAGTAAAACAAGTTTTAAAAATAACAATCCATAAAATTATGTGTTATTTTACAGTTATGCTAAGAATTTCCTGTATATTTATGGAGAATTATTTTAATTGTGGAGATAAGTTGAATCTAATGGTGTAGCAATGTCACATGATTACTCAACATGCAGGGATAAAGCACAAACTGCAACGGGTGCATAAATCAAAGCAGTGACTCAGCATTCAGCATATGACCTTTGCCCTAGTTTCCTAAAGGAAATGTGGCAATGAATAGAAATTGATTCCTTTCTCTCATAGGGAAGGAAAAAAGAGGAACAGAAAGCTGTTCAGGTTCCTGCAGGTGTTCTACCCTGTTCTCAGTTCTTGTGGGAGTGGCCAGCAGTTTCACTCCCAGAAGTTTCACCCTTACTGCCTTCCTCTTCCCAAACGGAGCTATCTGTTGCCACCTGGAAAGAAAACTGGGGCCGCTACTAACAGTGGCCGCAGAGGGTGTCGAATATATTTGTGTAGTATGATCACAGGCCGCTCATGGAAGGCAAGATAGAAACACGACCCATCTGAAGGGGAAGCAGAAGAGATGTGCAAAAGCACTGCATGGTACAAGTGTGTTGGCCAGTGCAAAGCTCCTCTGCTCCAAGAAATGTTTGCTTGCACAAGGCTGAAAGAGGCTGTGAGAGCTGGATCCCTGTAGTAATGCCTGAAGAGTGGAGATAAAGCCAAGGAGACACATGCACTAATTGGATTCTTGTTGATTGCACAAGAATATTATCTTTACTTGGCTTTGAGATTAAATCATTCTGGGGATGGGGATGCTCTCACTGAAAAAGCACCTACTATAAACTACATTTGACAGGTAATAAAATTGATATTATCAATTTTATTGATATTATCAAAGTCCCTGCCTTTGTACACACAGTTGAGAGTAAAAGAAGCAGTCCTGAACTAAACACAATCTCTAACCCAATCAACAGCTTTAGCATGTTCTTTTTTCTGTAAAATGAGAGTTTGGTTTCAGTCCTATGCATGAAAATCTTCTACTTCCATGGAAGACAAATGCCCAGTTGTAATGCTGCACTATTTTTGAGAAGAATACAAACTGCAAGACCAAAAGAAAAAAAAAATAGGTGGCAACAGTGTATGTTCCATACATAATGATGGCACAGAAGGAAAAAAGCCCTTGTGAATGGTCATTTATGAAACTGAAGTAAAACATCCATTCACAGTGTAAAAGGGAGTATTAGGAACCCCATGCAATGCTGGTAATCACTTTCACAAAGATTAGTGTAGGAAACTCATTCATTCCCCATCTGCAGCACTTATGAATTATTCAGTTAATACTGTTGGAGAAGATAAATGTTGGATGCTATAGAAGCATATGCTATGATATTTTAGAATTTATTTTTATATTTGTAAGTCTTTGCCAGTCTTTGCTTTTCCAGAATGCCAAATATTATTGGTTTAGTTACTGTATTTTGCTTCTTACCACTGAGTTTACAAGAACGCCCATATGTGTTTCTACTTGACAAGACTTCTGAAATGAATCAATTAAAAAAGGTTTGATACTTTAAAAAGCTACTGTAGACATTCTGTCTCAGATATTAAGAGTATTTTTCAGCCACCAGATAAACACGGCTTATCTGGACTTTTTTCCCAGGCCTTGGAACACTTTCATTAGGTTTTAAACACTTTTAATCTAGGTGTTATGTCAAGAGTGAAGTGAAGTTCAAACTGAGATATGTTTATGAACTGATAAAAATCAATACAATTTGATGAACATTCTGGCAAAATAAATACTCATTATTTGTTTGGGTGATTTTAAAGTGTTTGCTGGGTTACCAGGCAGTGACTTACGGTGCAGGTTACTGCTACCTCGTTCTTTGCCTCAGGACTGCAGTCCAAGACTCAATGCATTGGACATTCTTTTAAAACAGTCCAAGTATTTTACAGAATGGCCACTTCAGTTCTTATTTTACTGTGAAATGCAGAGTAAATTGGTTCAAAGCCACTATTTATATGGTTAAAGTGAAGATGTCACTGCTCTGTTGAGTGCCTTGATTACAGTGGGGACAAAAGGGTTGCAGTGAAGAACTTTTGTTACACAATTGAAATGAGAGATGCCCTTCACCTGAGGTGTTTTTTTTTTCTTTTGCCGTCCTGTATTCTGCAGCAGACAGTTGAGTGGCTGAGGAGCAATGCTGCCATGCTGGGAGCTCCTCTGCTCCACCGCAGCGCCGCGGCTGCGCTGCCTCTGCAGCCACAGCCAGCCAAGAACACATCGTTGCCAGCTGCGTGCTGGGATCAAGAGTTAGCCTGCTGACAAAAACCCCAGTAGTTTTCCAAAGCACTTGCCTTCCAAGAAGAAATCTGGCCTTTTCTCCCCCCTGGAAACATCTCTCATTCTCAGTGCTCATTCTCAGTGTGTGCTTAATCTGTCATCGTCCTCTTGTCAAAAAAAAAGTGAGGATTGTTTGACCTGACAGAAATCCCGTCTCTGGAACAGCAAGGTGAATTGGCTGAAAGAATCCCTGTCAAAAAGAGTTTTTTGATAGCATCACAATGTGAAAGCACCTGATTATTCTGAGAATATGTGGGAGAGCATGCATATCAGGAAAGTGCTTGATAATTCTGCCACAGATTTAACTACGTAGGAGTATTCAGTATCTAACTGAGAATCCACCTGAAAATAACATATTTGGAAAAAATAGTATATGTGCATGGATGAATTTTAGCAATTACAGAGATGACTATTGTAATAATAGCAGACCAACATAGTTCCTCCCCAGTCCTTTTTTTGGTGCACCTGCAGGGCAGCTAAGTTTCCACGCAGGGAACCACTGCACAAACACTCCAGCAGTCCCTCCCCAGCCCCACTTCCAAACTCACATCCCTCTTCTCGAGAGCTTCTTCTGTCTCCCTAGGAGAGAGAGGGCAGAGCTTGAATCCTCAAAGCATGGTATAAAGTGGCTTTTGTGTGTGTGCATATGTGCATACATATGGAGGACGCATGGGTAAAACAAGATCATATTTTTTCATGATAACAAAGAAAGAAATAATTTCAGATGATTTTGTATGCCAAGGTCCCAGATATGTTAATTACTAGAGGTAAAAGACAAGAAATACAGCTTCAAGTAAAGTACTGTTGTCAGAGATATATTTTGTAGGAATTGGTACAGCTGCATCTGTGGTGCTATATTTATATGCTATCCTCTGGAAATTCTCATTTCTGTGGAGAAGAGGAAGAGAATGATGGATGCTTTAATACAGTGATAGTTTTCCCTTTTGTGTTCATGAGTAGGCCTTGAATTCTACTCCTGGGGTTTATATCATTAGAATTCTACTTAACCTGAATCTTCCTTGCATACTTTGATTTTATGACAGCAATAAGTTTATTTGGGAATGGAATTACTTTCATCCTAATTACTTTTCTAGTTTGTGTTGTGTTCGCAAAATGAGACAGGGACTAGAAAACAAAAAAGTAACCGTAGAAGTCCTAATACTTTCCTAATGTTTTATTTCATTTAGTCTAGCAACTCTCTGTTGTGAGGCATGCTGGTAAACAGTGTAGGGCCTGGCTGCTTTAAGCTGCTTTAAGAATGTAAGAATGCAAGACTGCACAGGATCCATGTAGGTCAAACTGTATTTTTTATAGAAGGACTGATATATTCTTAGGCTTATTCCTATTTGATTAATTTTTCCCCACCAGAAAAACATCTTGTTGAATATATGATTTTTATAGAGATGCGTTGCTTTAGTTACCTTTCTTTGTCTTTTTCTTCCGTCCCTGAGCAATATTGGATACTTCTTTTGTGTTAAACATTTTTAACAGATGTTGATCCTGCATTTTCTAACCTTGACAAATTTTTATTTATCTGTGTTTTCTGTTTTTGTCTGCTGTTGTGTGGTGGTAAAGTTCAATTAACACCTTTTGGAAAACTTACTGAATTATTTCTGCTAGTGAGGATAATGATTCACCCAGATAAGCTGTCTTTTGTAAATTAGAAGGTAGTAAAGATATTTGCTCTTCACTTAATGGTAAAAGACACGTTGGTTTTTTCTGTTGTCACTCCAGGCCACATATTCCAACATAATGAGAACTTCTATCTTCTTTTCTTAAGAAAACTTTTTTTTTTTTTACCCCTTCTTCTAGAACACAGGGAAAAAGTTGGTCAAATCAGCCAGTGGTTTTGCTTGAGCTATTGATTCTGCTTGCTTTGGAGGACACATTTGAAATTTATATACTGTTGGATATTTTTTTTCTCATTTTCCTGTATTTTATGTGGGAATCTTTCTTTGCTCTGAAAAAGTATTTTATTGTTTTCAATAAAATGTTTCTGCTTTCTTGAAACAAAGTTATACACTATACTGAAAGAGAAAGAAAAAAAAGAGACAGTGGTAAGTGAAAAATGTAAACCTCATTCTAGAAATTCAGGATCAACCTGACTTCAAGTAGTGATTATGTCTTATCTCCTGGCTTTTCTGCTTTTCTGTTTTATGACCCAAGAAGCTAAGATAAGTAGAACAGTACATGTTTATCTCTCAAACATAATGGTAATAGCCATAGCAATGAAATTCCGTTATAATTTAAACTTTTTCTTTTAAACCAGCTACTAAATGACCTTAGAAAAGCAATATCCAGTAGGGAGGACTGGGAATCTGGCTGTGTCAAATTAACTGACCAAATTAACTGCACTCAACATTTCCAGTTTGAAACATTTGCTTCTTCTTCCTACCTCCTTCACTACTCCTGCCGATTTACCCACTCTTAAACTTAATTTAGCAATTCAAAACCATAGAACATCTGACATAAACAATTGTAAGAATTATATCTGAGATTTTGTCCTCCCCTTTCTTTCTAAAAGATTATTTTTTTGCAGTCCTGCTGTTTAGAGTGTCTAGCAAATGATTATTTCACTTTCATGAATGTCAAAAGGGAATAGGATATAATCTGAATTCTATTGTACATTATTCTATCAAGACATATTCCAATTTATAGTTAAATTTGGTGAATGGCAGTATAAAGGAGGAAAAGAAAAAATATTTTAGATAAGTTTAAAAAGTATGATTGAACTGGTTTTGTAATGGCTTATATGTCAAGAGAGCAGAATAATCTTAGACTTACTCTTCTATTTTTGGCTGCCTTGTTTCTAAAAATACAGACAACTCTCCTGACAATATGACAAAGAATTGCTGTTACATTTAAATACCACCCTTGAAAATATGTGGGTTGATTTTATGATGACTTTTAAAAATTTTGGTTTTAACTTTCTTGCATTAGGAAAGGTCTTGCTACAAAGCCCTTCTTTCACAGACACATGGTAAGCATGTACGATACAGAAGGTGTTCCAGTGGGGTTGTTGATGCCCGGCAGAACAGGAAAAAAGCAGAAGCAGACATTGTACATTGCACAGGCTCCCCTGAGAATAGAAGAGAAACACTTCATTGAATGTCACAGCAGCAGATTCCTATGGCTTGATTACAGAAGTGTTGAGCCTTCTTCGTTCTTTTGGGCTTATTTTGTTTTCAGGGAGAGTGGTGGAATTTGGCTTTAGCGTCCAAGCTTCCTCCAGGGTCTGTGTATCACGTGCAACGCTGGACATTTCTGCTATGGAGATAATTGGTTCTCTTGGGTTAAATCTGCACAGGTGGAACTATCCACAAAGAAAATTATATTTAAGCCTTTGTATCCATATTCCAGATGAAAGGACTACTACAGATGTAGTCTCTAGTGACCAGTCCATCACTGCTCTCACTGAGTTGGTTTCTCTGATAGGTCCTGCATAGGGAACAGGGAAAAAACTTGTACAAGCTGTTGTACTTCCACTTCCTTTCAGTCTTTTCTCTTCAGTATCCCACCTGCAGTAACATGGTTACAGTTTTTTCTTTCTCACCTTCAGAACAGCTTAATACTGCTGGTTCATTTAAGTAGTTCTTTACATCTGCAAGATGGCAATCTGCTTCAATTGATTCTTGAGGGGATAATAAATCTCTGTTACAACAGTAACTAGAAAGACCAGAAGAAGTTTTGAGTGTGTGCCCTTTTTTTTTTTTTTTGGAAGAGCCTTTTCTCTGCTGTCTGCCTCCTGGTTTTGCTACAGGCTTTAGTAAGAACAGAGACATGATGTTCTAGAAGTGGGATTATGTCCATCCCTGAGCTGCTTCCCTGGCTAGCTGTGCTTTGGGACGGTGCACAACGAATGTTCTGTGGGTTCGCTCTGATCTCAGCCTGGCAGCGTGGTCTGAGGCCTTGGAAGAATGGGCAGACTCCGGCGTGGGTTTAGCAGATGTTTATTACTTAGGGGTCCACAGCCAGAGCCGAAGGGAAGCAGGAGAGCAGACAAGGGCAAGAGCAGGAGGGGCAGCAGGCAAAGCAAGAGACCGACCGGGCCTTTGTTACCCCCTTAAGTACCCTTTGGAAGTACTCTGGACAAGGGTAACTTTTGGACCAATCTCTGGGATGGGGAGGTTGGCTTGAGACTTGGGTGCTTAACAATACAGTGGCAGTGGGTGGGCACCTGAGCACCCATTGAACGGGAGAGCACCTTCTCCCAGGTCCGCCGGGGTGATTGGCGAGGCACGTTTCAGGGACAAACCACCGGGGAGTGGGATAGGGGGGTAGGGAGGAATATACCATTACGGACAAATAAACAAGATACATATATAAAAATGAAAAACCCTAACCATGCACTGCAACATGGGATCTCAGTAACTAAGAAATTTAGGATTATACAGCTTGGGTCCAGAGTGATACCACTCTATCCTCTGAGCCAGCAATAAGGTTTATGACATTTAACAATTATATTTTAAAACAGTAGAATCATCTGTGTAATTTTTCCACTTAATCTAATAAGAACAGTTGCTATAAATTCTGTCTTCTATATTGCTTTGACTTTCTAGATTAGCTGTTTCATTCTAACCACCCAGTCATTGGCATCACAGTCACACTTCCTCCATCTCCCCTTCCCTGAGGAGACTTATATCTAAATATTAAATTAGTGTTAAGTGAAGAATAATTTGAAATGTCTAGGAAATTAAATTTTAAACACTGATCTAAGCTATTCCCTGTATTTCAGACATTACCCACATCACTTGAAGCAATTCTGTGCCATCTCGCATCATGCACCACCACAGACTACTGGTTTGAATGTGTGATCTTTAAAGACAGGATGATGGGAGAGACAATAATGCCCCTTAGTGCTTTTCTCATCTGTCAACTCTCCAGCCAATATGACAGAGAGACTGTACTCCACACTGCAGAAAGACAGACTAAAATTACTCTGTGATCAGTCTTCTGTTACTGTCTGTGGTATTCCAGCTACCTCTTTTCTCCCCATTCACAGTCAGTATACAATCTGAGTCCTAATATTGTTTGGTTTTATGTAGTTGTTTTACTCACAGGTACTGTGAATTTCATACCTGTAGACCTGATTCCTGGAGAAAAGATCAAATATGAAACAAAGCTTCCCATAACAGGGGAAAGGAGGGATAGAATCTAGCAAGCCTTGTGTTACTGCAAAAATTGTGTTATGTATTATTGTATTATAACAACGTCATCACCATACTAACCTTTATTTCATTATTTCGATATAATTTTTTCCTTGGAGAATTGCTGCACCATTTCATGTAAATATATGTGTACTTTTTCATAGCGGCTGCTGTTATAACCTTACTTTGTTTTACCTTTGTGTATCAAAAAAGTAACAGTAGAGTAAAGATTTAAGGTAGTCTTATGTTTCTCTTCCCATTATTTCTCTGGGAGGAGAATTTATGATTTATGATTAACAAAGCACTGTTATTGCTTTGAGTGTAGGGAGAGGGTTTGATCAAGACAAAGGGCAGGGTAAAGTACCACCAATGACCTGACCCAGATATAAAGTGAGGCTCTTCATGCAACTTGGCAGGAACACCTGAGCAGAAGAAGTGGCATGCTTTCCTTCAACTAGACTGTTTGTCTATTTTAGCTGTTTAGGATAGAAATTCTTAATTTGTGTTTGGCAGCACACAGCTACAGCTAGTTTTTCCCAGAGAAAAACTGGGTACCCTGTATGCCAAGTGCAAAGAAATTGTACCAGTCAATAAATGTCACTGTGAAGGGACTTTGATAAGGTAATGTGCAATAATATGAACCACTCTAGATTGATAAGAATTTTATTTCCAGGTTAATTGTCTGATTTTAGACTAAAGGTTATTCCAGACTGTCAAACAATGATTTTAGACCTTTAAACATAGCTATATCATGAGTGTACTGTTTAACTTATAAGCACTTTTGCCTCAGTTTATTTCCATACCTCTAATCACACTGAGGCAACCTGTGTTTTCAGGTGTCTACAAAAAGACCAAGGTCTGAGAATTTTTGCATCTTCGGAGTGTAAACTCCTTTAAATGTCTAAATAGATTAATCAATGACAGAAAGATAACTACTTTAAATCATCATGCTTTTTCCTATGTTTACTAAATCAATAGAAGGAATCAGAAAATAGCATGAGATGTAAACAATTCCAAGACTTCTGAAGTGTCAGGTCTACAGGTCTGCATTTGCTGTATACTCTGGAAACCTGGCCTCAGTCGAATATTCTGTTAGTCTGCAGCAGATCGAACAACTGCATTGCTGTAAACTGAGTTTGATTCTCGACAAACTCAGTTTACAGCTTCTGCAATTTCTGGCCCTGCTTCTTTAAAGTAGAGGCTGTCCAAGGCAGGCTCCTTTTGCTCTGCTGGTGTTCAGAAACATGCACAAGGAAGCTTAAAGAAAGATTTAACTCTTCAGTTTCAGTTTTGACTGTCTTTTGAGAAGCTAGTCATAAATTTTGGTGGTTTTTTTCCCCAAATACTTTGAAGACCAGAACTTCTCAGAATTTATCCTAAAGAATTGAGCTTCAGCATTGGGCACAAACCCCCTCCCTGGCACAGATCAGAGCAAAAGGCACACTGGGAATTGTGCAAACCAGCATCTTGAGCACTGAGGGTTGTGAACTCCTTGATGGACAAAATAAAAGAGCACTGTGATGTAGTTGGTAAAAGCTTTATACCAAACTGTGGCAAGGAAGAGAATATTACATTGCAATACTATTTAAGTATTTGCAAAAGTGTCAAACAGAGCCATTATGTGGTATGCACTACTTTGGAGATGGGGAAAGTGTTGAAGGAGCTTTTATTTCCTCTCTAAAATTTTCTTTAACATATATATACTAAGAAAGGATGCAGAAAAGAAAAAAAATGCTGTAATTCATAATGATATTCATTTTCAGTAGCTGCAATAAGAAAATCTGCTCACTGACTTTCAAAGTGAATTTATGGTGTCAGCCCATATTAATATGGATAAAATTAATTCAGTACTGACAAAGATTATTCACATAGAAAGAAGTTTTGCAATTTCAGAGAGTGGATTACATTCAAAGAAACTTCACAGTCTCTTCTATTTCCAGCCTCAAGTGAATGACTTTTATTTGCAATTGAGTGCATTCCCTTGATAACCACAAGATAGAATTAGGTGCAGTAACATTAGAAAAAAATGCATGTGTTTGCTTTAAATTTTTTTTGGGGGGGAAATTAAAATTGCTCAGTTTACTTACACTGATACACATTTATTAATTTCCATCTCTCTTTTCCTCTGCTGTATCCCCTTATGCTTAGCTAAAAGAAAAGGAAATGAATATCTCACTAGCTAGTTCACTGCAGCTTGAAAATTTTTGTGGTATGGAACTTCATGAAGAAAATAATGTTTTGACTTTGCCTGTTTATCTGTGTACTGATTGAGCATAGGAAAAAATTAATTACTGTTTTTGAAAGATTAACATAGGTAGTTTCATTATTGATTTAAGTCATTAATTAAATTCTGGTCAAATTCCAGTGGGTTCATTTGGGCTGCTAACCATATTTGTCACTTACATGGCTAATTCAAATGAGAGCTTTATGTGCTGCATTACATGATAAACCACTTCTCCGCTTCTGCTAAGCATGCAGTAACACTTCAGAGCAGCACCTTCTGCTGCTTGTTGCTTCAAAAAGGACTGTCTTTTTCTGTGGATTTTCAGTGTCTGGAAGGCACTCATACACATCATGAAAAGAAAAAGAGATCGATTTAGCCATTTTCTACAAAAAATACTTTTCCCAATTCATTTCCCCATTCTTTCCTGAGATGTTTTTAGGTCAGATATTGTTTTTAGGTCAGAAATGTCTGTCTCACCTGTGGCTCAAGGAAATGAGCTGTTTGCAGGGAATCTGCTAGAAATTGCATTAGAGGAAAAAATGTTCCTATAAAACTACTAAACAACTGCAGTCCCAGAATAGCAATGAGCTCCATGAAGCCCTTCCTTAGTTACCAGAATTGCTTACCTTCCTACACTAGTCTGCTGCAAGACCTGTGTGTGCCATTTGCTGTCTCGCACCCAAGAGATGCTCCCTGTGTAGTCAAAAAGAGCCCTTCCTGGACAGGGATGGCTAAACTTCACCACCAGAAGTTTTTAATATAGCTATATTCTGTTCCTTAACTATCCGTCATAAGGAAAGAGCTGCAGAATTCTAACATCGGCTTATCATGGCTCTGTGGTTTCTGATGGGAAAACAAGTATATCATGTAAGGGGAATAAAGTGCTTTTCTCTGGTTATCATTCCACTCCAGGCTTTTGTGTCACAGATTGTCTGGCAGACTCACAATTATTTCCTCCTGCAGCTTCTGGAAATGATCTCTGCACTAAAGAGAAATATGCCCACAGCAGAGATGGGTTTTATTTGTGGTATTCTTTTATATTTTTCCATTTTACCATTAACTAATTTTTAGCTCTCAGTCTTTTTAATGTGTAGGGACATAATTTCTGTTAAGACTTGTACCATGCTCCAGGTAATTGTTGATAAGCCTGAAATCTGTGTCCTATTAATATATTCATATTGGGTTTTTTTGATGAGCACATTAGACCTGAGTCACCTCACAGGCTGCACTGAGCAAATGGCATTGCACTTCAATAGAGCAGATCTGGCTGCCTGTGAGGAGCTGCAGGAATGGATGGAGCAGGTCCCTAAGTGCTCTAATGCAAAGGTGCATACACAGCTGAAACTAGTGCTAAATGGACATTCCTGTTTGATTTGTTAAATTTCATCTCTTCATGCTATCTACAATTTGAGGTGGGTTATGAAATAAAAATATCCAACACAACTGCTTTTGACTTCAAGTCTGATTATCTTTCTAATGAGAGAGAACAGCAGGCATTTGAACAGAAGCTGGCTGGCTGGTCCATGCCCCGAGAGTACTCTCCCGCCTCCCCCAGCCCTCGTTCTTGGTGCTGAAACAGTGGCCTCTCACTCTCCTGAGGCAGCTCTCCTAGTGCAGGGCTCTAAGGCAGCCATCTGCTCCTTCCTCCTGCCCAACACTGTGTCACCTCAGAGACACACCAAGTCCCCACCTGCCACGCTTGGCCTGAGGGTTGGCTGCTGGCCTCTGAATTGCCGGAAATCTGAATGATTCAAATGGATATCACTAAAAATATGCCTTTTTTTCCCTCCCCCTAACCAGTGTGACTGCAGAGCACATTTCCTTGAGAGCTGGGGAAGAGCACATTGAGCCTGACATCTGATGAAGTGGTTAGTCTGGCTAGCATCCTTCATTTGGTGAAAAACATCACATGGAAGGTAGAATTGCTAGCTGTTTTCCTTGCAATGCCTCAAATAACTCAGAGTGAACAGGTTCAGAAATGAGCATTTCCTGCCTCTCCATCACTTCCAACACCACCACAGAACATGTTTATTTTTTCAGTTACTTTCTTGAGTGATTTCAGTTGCTTCCTGTGTATGCAGCATTATGTCTGTGCTTGTGATTCATTGCATTGCTTATGGTTGTTTAGAGTCTGGAAGTCTCCTGTAAAACATGATTTGTAAATAGGTCCTCCATGGGAGGGAGGGAGGAATAAAGGAAGGGAGGAGAGAGAACTCTAGCATTCACTGCCTGCTGCACTAATCAAGTATGGAAGTAGAAATAAAAAAGTCTGTCCAAAGAAATTTTTTCTTTATTGAAAGAGCTTAAAGTGGAGGTTTGAAATTAAGACAAATAGTAAATTATATATATACGTGTGTTTAACAGTAATGTTGCCAACTGTTTGGTTTTAAATCATAAATGCAAAATCAATTTGCACTATACTTTTGAGAGGGAGGAAGAACCAGGCAAACTGAGAAATGTCCAGGCTCTTCACCTCAGCCCTTCTGCCCATTCTACACCATTGGTCACTGTTTGTCTCTGCTCCAAGCATGTAAGCAGAATTTGGCAGGTAACTGCTGTGACAAATTAAATGGATCAGTCCTATGTGGCATGTGATGAGAAATACAGGATCAGTCTTTAATCTAGTTTTATATATCCGACTTTGCAATTTATCTTTATGGTTTTTTTCTGCATACTTTTTGGTCCTAACCACTCCAAGAACTGAGGAAACCAATACTGCTATAGAGGAATCATATTGACTATATTAACATGGCAGGGTCAATCAACAGTATTGAGTATTTCAGTTCCAATACACAAATCACTATCACTGGGTGAGATAACTTGTCATTCTATTCTCAGAGCAGCCATATGATGAGGACAATATAAACTTCTGCTAGCAGGGAAAGGGTAGGGAACCTGGTGACCTCTGTCTCCATCAGGGTCTGAAACAGAGAGTGCTGTCTGGTGCAAGCCCAAGGCTGTGTTACTCACTTCCCCTTTGCCTTCTCCCTCCCTTTGTCCCTTTCTCCTTTCCTCCCTCAAGTGCATATTCTTTCTGTCTCATCTCGATACTGTGTCCTTCTTTGCTGTGAGATACCAATTTCTCTCTAAATAGTTAGAGCTAGCCTCTTTTTCTAGCTGGGAATAGTCTCACTGAAACAAAAATGGAAATCTCCAAAAATGGAGACCTGTTTTACTCAAACACATCTGTTCCACTGCAATTTTCATCATCCAAGTGTTTTTTTCCATAGTCACACAGATCCAGCCACTTGATTGGCTGCATTACTTTGTAAGGGCTGAGAAAAGCAGTGGTGAGCAGATTCCAGTTTAGTTAATTAAACTGTTTTGGTAATGTGGAAAAAGCAATGCATTCCCCTCCTCCAACTCTGCTTTCTGACACAGGAGAGTATTTTTTCCCTGCAATGCTTCCAATAAAACTCAGCCTCAGGCAGAGAACCTGGCATAGAACATTTTAGTCCAAATAGTTAGGCAGAGACAACCAAAATAGGGTCTTTCAATGGAAATGTCTGGAGACTGACAGTAAGTGATATTACCAGCTTTGTCTACTGCTGTGTATATCCAGATTTCCAGTGCACCCTGTGCTCACAGGGCAAACGCTGAGGACAGGAAGATTTTAACAAGGGGGTTGAAGTTTTTCTCTGCAAGTTGCCTACAGCTATTCATCTGTGTTCCATTTATCAGCATCTGTGGCAGGATGTAGCATAATGAATGCATGAGTATTATTAAACAATTAGCCAGGTGACATTTTTTGATTTTATATTACCCTCTAGTAAACCTGTAACACTCATACATTAGTAAGTGATTGAGTGTTCTGCTGAGTCTTAGGCTGTAAGTCATTACATGCCATTTTAAAACAGCCAAAGAAACAATGTAAAATGCTTAAATGAAATGGAAGAAAGTAGACATAGACGGACAATTCCCAAAAAGACAAGAAAAAACCCATATGAATGTCCTGGACAAGCTTAGGCTTGGAAAAGACTGATGTAGCATAATGGACTTAAAAATCATCAGTATCTAATATAAAAAAAATACTATCCTTTTACTTTAAACCAAAAAGAATTCTAGTGTTTGATGGCTACACATATTCTTCCAAATGTCTTACACAAATATTTCCGAGTTTAATCACATAAACCGTCATGACCAAACCTTAAGTAAAAGTGACCTTCTTTACAGACCAAGTGGCAAATAGTCTCTCCCACCTTTTATTCAAACAAATACAATTTTCAATCTACTCCATTGTAGCAGCTCAGCCTTTCTCCCTTTTTGGAGGTGAGTTTTATCCCAGAACACCCACAAAGTACTCACAGTTAGGAAAATGATTCTTGTTTGTTGACTGGAGACTGAAGCAGAACTGCCAACTTGCCCTCTACCAGCCATTTGAGTCTTTGCCATGTCAGACTATGTAATTAAGTGTACTTAGTGTACGTAAGAGTAGACAACTAAGTAGTGCGTTACTCTAAGAGTGAATGTGTTTTGCCCTTCACTGTTTGATAGTGGTGAAGAGAGAGTGAGGCCTGTTCCATCACAAAATCCACATGCATTTAAAAGCTATAACAATAGCAGCAATGATGAGAAGAAATACAGCTGGTCTTATCTTGTACTACCTCTGTTCTTCTGGTAGGTTGCACATTCATAAGAGCATCTTGAAAGACGATTGGGACTATCTAGAAATGTCCTGGGACTTCATAAACTTTTTCCAGTGACATAAGACTGGCAGTCCCAAATAGAGCTCTCAGAGAGGCCATGCAGCAACAGAAGTCTCAGGAACTTACCAATTTCATACAGCAGCTGGGCTGGTGCCGGAGTCCTAATGGGAGAATAAGAGTGAGGTTTCCCTGCCTGGTGGAGACTGTGGGAGATGCTCTTCTGCAGCTGTATCTCTTCACCTTTCCTAGGCTGCATGGCCTCTGATCAATCTTCCTTTCATACCAGTACACAGGGGATGAATAGTCCCATGCCACTTTCAGCAAACACAGAACAGGCTTAGCTGAAAGAGTCTCAGATAAATTTCAAGGTGGATTTTTTTTAATGTTGGCTGGAGGAAGTTCTGTGTAATTGATCTGTACAATAAAATGAGTCCTGAGAACATTTCAATTTGAAGATGATATTTAGCTGGCAAGCTAATGTTATTGCTTCGGTGCTGCTGGTTGGAGGAAGATTGGCATCTGCCTTGCTCTTCTTGCTCTATATGTCCATTCCCACCTGTGGACTGCTTAAAGTAATTTTTCAAGCAACTCTAAGCCACACTCCTGGAAACTAATCCTTGATGGATGATGTAATTTGAATGATGTATTCTTGTATCTCCTTCTAGAGGCACTTTAGCTGTTCTTCCTTCAGATATTTTACAACCAGCAATAACAATAAAAGAAAGAAAGCAAAGACCTTGAAAACTAGTCACAGTTTTCCTATTGCTATGGAAACTAAATGTTTTTGGTTTTTTTCCCCACCCATCGGTATAAGCTATTATGCTTTATTACAAAACTCTGGTAAGGCTTATCTTCTTATAGTGAAGAACTTTATGTAGCTTATGTAACCTCAATTAAATTGTTGCAGAAGTGGTAAGTCTAGACTACGAAGTAATGTTCTACAGCATAATTTTAACTTGAGATATTTTGCATACCAGCCTCTCTGGTCATGATGATAAGGGCTTCTCTGCCTGCCTGAGAGAAACTTTGTGTGGGTTGTTTGAAGGCATGAGAAAAACGGCTATAAGTGATGTCTCCAGGAAGCCACTGGAGGTACAAGACAGAGATCTGAAAGACATCTCACTATATTCTGTGAAGACAGTGCTATAGGTATCTCCTTAGATTCAGGCATCCCTCTGGAGGTCCCATTACATCCTATACTATGCAAACTTCTATGCAGTGCTGGAAGTTCTCTTAGTTTGTTCCCTAAGACTGTCTGCCTCTACTTTTTTCAATATCCATACGTAGACTGTCTGTGGAAGCAAAAAACCTTTTGCCCTATAGTATCAGGTAGGTGTTGTGTCCTGGCACATACTGCATGAATAGATAGTTTGGAAGAATCTTTAAATTAATTTATTCATGTCTTTTGCGTACTTTAAGTGCTGAATTAAGTCTGAAGTCCTACATAGAACATAATTTTGACAAATACTTGCCATATGAGGTAGCTCTAACTGTCTTGTGCCATTCTTTGAGCTGGTCAAGCCCAAGTGTATTGGGTGTCCATGGAAAGGTGTTCACAATGGGTGGGATGCAGAATTCCTTCTGAGGAGGAGCTCAGCCTGCCATCCAAGCTGGTGGTGCCTTGGTGAAAGCATATCTAAGAAAACCCTTATTTTCTGCAGAACAAAAAATACAAACTGAACAAAGGTGCCTCCTTTTCCTGTATATGATAATCATCAGAAGAAACACACATCCACTATTAACCCCAGCACCTCCCAGGAATATCCCTTGAGAACTATAGTGTGCCAAATCCCAACTACTGGCTGGATGCTCAGCTGAATCCTGGTCAGTCACCTGCCCTAGAGGAGTTCCCAATCTAATTTAGACTCTTTCTTGGAACTTGAGAGGTGGGGGATTTGCCGGAGAGGTCACTCCAGCCCCACTTCCCCCTGAGACAGTTATGTTTGCCCAGAATTTATGTCATTTAGCTTTCATTGTAAATGGCAAAAAGTAAGAGAAGGCTCAGGATCAGACTGAATACTCCCGACTTGCAGCTGCTGTCGATCCAGCTCTCCCTCAGGGCTCATAAACCAGAAACTGCTGTTGCAGGGTGGCTGCTGAGAAAGAACTATTTCCCACTTCTGGCTCGAGATTAATCTAATCTCTCTGTTACTGGTGCCAGGCCTGCTGAGTCAGCTCCTTTCTCTGCTGGACAAGCATCTGTATCTCCTGACTTTGCAACTCCTGCATTATAGGTTTATCAATTTTCCTGCACCTTTAAGCACATGAAGAGTGGGGTCAAAACTAGAGACAATATCTTTGTCTTGCATATCTTGAGGTCTTTTGCAAAGCTGTATAGGTGAGAAAATGAAACAATCAGCACACCACAGCTTCCTGTACTTCAAGCAGAAACTGCCATGCAACCCATCCATCTACTGTTGCCAGATGCAGGTGCAACCTAATGGCTGGGGTTTTTCTTAGATGGTAAATATACTTGCTGAACTGGTGTTTACTGATCATATCGGCTGTCACTGAAGTAGTTTTTCACAAGCTTCTTGGAATCCATATGGGAGCATGCAGCCAGGAAGTTGCACTCCTTCTGCCATGGCAGAGTTAGGGTCTCCAAAACCTAGTCTTCCAGAAGGCTCATCTTGCTCACAAAGGAATAATTTTCTGATCTGTCTATATCACCCCCACTTCTGTCCGTCATGGAAATAAACTGTCTGGGAAACCAGTACCTGCAATCCTAGTTGTGGGTGGATGGCCTGTGGGTTTTTAGATACTGGGAATGGACCATGATTCTGGCTTGGAGACAACATTACAGAAGAGAAATTATAGGATAGATCTGCCTATATCCATACTAGCAAAGGAATAAACACCTCAGAGAATTCATATTTGGGGTGGAATTGACAAATGCTGGCCACTTGTGAGGCAGAGTGAGAAAGGGAGGGACATAGTGCTATGGAAGTGTAGATGTAGCTGGAAGATCTACTGGGGAGGGCTCAATCCAGGCCACCAGGCTGAAATTTTAGAGAAGTTGATTGAAAATGAAACAGACAGTAGAGGTTTTAGAGAGTTGCCTATTTGATGCAAATTTCTGTTCAAAGTTCTCTCTTTTTGTTTAATGGGGAAAAGACCAGTTCATTAAAACCACTGACTAATTTCCAATAGTACTTGGTGACTAATTTTAGCATATTGAAAATCTATGGTGCTATTGAAGTAGAAAACTTTGAACAGTAATCATTTTGATTTGTCAAAATATTGTAATTTCACAGTCTTTAACTTAAATGTAGTTCCTTAAATCTCAGCTACATATAAGAAATGAGTCATGAATTTAAATGGAACAGATTAAAGTCTAACCAAAAATATGCATAATTTACACAGGAGATATTGATCGTGTCTGTCCTTTACCCTGTAGCTATATGTAATACAACATGGCCATAACTCTCAGAAGTGTGTGCTCGCATGAAAGAGAAGAGATTCCAGTAGAAATAGTGTGTTTCACGGTGAAAGCCCAAGCACCTGCAGAGCACGGATTCTTTTTATAATATCCGTGCTTCCAATTCCTGTGTTTTCTGTGTCATTTCTAGGAGAGAGTCACTTCACATTCTTTGCCCAGTATACGTAGCCTGGCCATTTCTGAAGGATGCATTAAAGTAAGGCATATTAGGTATGTGCTAGACAGGAACGCAGAAGCAAACAAGAGGGTATTGTTTCAAGGGAGAAAATGTCCCTAAGCTTAGGTACCTGAAATTGCATACTTACCTGGACACACCTAGCTCCTACAAATGTCTCTCTTCCATCTCCGTTACTATAAGTACCTCTTTGTACAGACCATCCATCAGTTTCAAATTTGTCAAGATCTCCACTACCTGGGTAACTCCATGCTCCGTGGTTTTGTTTGGGAAAGGCAATAGTTTACAATATATGTAAATGTATGTATGCTCCTGGTGTGTGTAAAAATACACACACACACTCTCACACATACACACATATAGATATATATATATATATAAAAGTTCCAAAATCCTGTCTTTTGAAGATTTCAGTAATACACTGCCAGGATACTGGCTACGGAGAAGAGAAATGTGGGTGTTTCAGGGATCCTTCTCAGCAATTACATACTTGCATTAACTCTTCCATGTCTCTTCTTAAGAGCTGGTCTCCAGTCCCTGCACATGCTCTGGGACATGGAGAAGCAATAGGCAGGGTTTCAGGTATACCAGGCTGTTAAGCAGACCTTGCCACACAGAAAGAAGCTGCTTGCACATTCATTTCTATACTTACTTTTTTAAAATGCTTATAATATTGTGGAAATGTTTATGTATAATTTATTATCTTCTTTCCTCGGGTCTGCTTTTCCATTTGTTGACATAGTACTTCTAGATAGAAGATTTAATGTTGAGCTCTGACCCATTGGTTCTATATTTCATACAGTGAATCATAAGCTTTGTTCCTCTAAATAAGAAGGGATTATCTCACTTGTTTTTCTAGAACTTGTCACCCTCTGAGCAAATTATCTTTGTGGTTTTGTCACTGACCTGCTGTCATCCTAAGATCTTTATATGGTAAAATATTTTTCTCACACAACTCCCATGCTGCTTCCAGAAGAGTCATGTTAGCATATGTGTATGAGGTGAAGTTGATTCTCACAGTCTGTTTTAACTTTGGTGCTGAGTTTTCTTTTTTTAGGTTATTTGGTTTTTTCCCCTCTTTACTTTTTTTCTTCTTTTCCTTAATCTGAAACATTTTCTCCTTAATGTGCCTTATTTTGACTAATAATTTTTGTAGTCTTAGTTGATCCTCTTCTCTTTCTCCCACCCATTTCACCCTTGACTACTCTTTTCTATTGGGCCAGTTTCTCTCTTGTTGGCCTAAGATGAAATCTGCATATGTGGGAGTCTAAGAAAAGAATGTTTATCATAAAATGACAGAGTTGATGCTGGTTGGAAAAAGCCACAGGGATGAGGAAAGACAAGATAAGGATCTGTATACATGGCAAGACTGAGAAGATTCACTGCTCATGAAACCACCAAAACAATGCTGTAATAGGGGATGAAATCATATGGAGAATGACTTTAATTCCCTCTCTAAGGTGATCTCCTACTAGGTAAAGATATTAAGATGAGCAACTGAAAAACATATGAGAGAAACCTGCTGTGCGTTTCACTTCAAGACAAAAAACACATTCTTGCAGAATATCCAACTGTGTTTTGTTTTGCTTTTTAAAGTATCGTTTCCATTTGCTGATGCTCTTTTACAGCTTGTATCTCAGTTTTCTTCCAGCATGTCTGTAGACAGTGAAGAAGGGCAAAATCAGCCTTGAGGCCCAATAGAAGGTGATATTGGTTTACCCCAGCTGAGTTGCAAGGAGACAGTCAGGAAGGCACTGAAGCAAGGTAGTTAGCAAAGTGCTCTAAGAAAATGGTAGTACGGAAATAGGGCTAGAGACACACATGATGCTTTTTTGGCCTGAAGAAAAGTTGGTATTTTATGGTGGTGACCTTTTACTTTTTTTGTAAAAGGAGGGGGAGAGCAGCAGCTTTCAGTGAGACAGTGAAGGAAATTACTTGTAATGCTGAGACATGCCCTATGAAATGATTGTCAGGTGAAAACTGGAACTGGAAAGAGATCTAGTGAAGTTGGTTGTTTAGTTAAAACATCAGCTTAATACTTTTTCAACAGAGAACAGAACTGATGAACTCATGAATGATTATTGATGGCAACAGCAGATGCAAGTTTAAAGGTCTAACAGGCAACTGTCCTCTGGTGTGTTTAGTAAGTTATTCTCTTATTCTCCAGGTAACATTAAAGTCCAAATGACTGTCCACAAAAAAAAAAGAAGCAGTATTTTCATACCACCTACCCGGGTACATGAATTCATTTACGGTGGCTTTTAAACCTGAAGGAGGATGGAGATTACTCAGTTAGGGCTGATAGACCTTTAGTCTTTGCATGATCTTTAGAAGAAGGGCAACAAATCTTTGCCATTTTTGGTTTTCGTAAGAGACATATTAATGAACCTTTACAAGATGCAAGTGCTGGATGATGTGATCTTACAAAACCTGCCTTGTCCTAAGGCATGTCTCTGCCCATTTCTATGTTGTTTGTGCTACTTGCTATACTTTCTTTTTCTTTGTGTATGTGCATTTTTAGAACAAACAGGGAGCCTTCATGTACAACACTTTCTGGCACACCTGTGAGCAGAATAACCATGCTTTAAAAGGAAACTTATAAACAGTACTGCTGGCATTATTCACTGCTCTAGGGCACTCACCTTAGACAGTAAAAGTTAGCTGAAAGTCTTTCTAGCGTAGCCATGTGTTCATGTAGTGTCATGTCTGGCACGAGACCTGTGCTTGTGTTTTTTACTTTGATAGGCTGAAAGGCAGGATCTTGAAGCCATGAGGCAACTGAAAACCCAAGAAAAGGCTTTCATTTTGTTCAAGTAGGTCCTCAGCCCTGGCTTAGCAGGTATCTGTCATGCCAAAAATGCATGAAGGCCAAGGTAAACAAAGGTCTGCAAACGTTGTGTGTCTCCTTGCAAAAGTGTGGTATGGACACAACTGAGGCATCTTCAATGAAGATGCAGCTGGGATGGGTGGAAGAGCATCACTGAGCCTGGTGAACTGGCAGAAAGTTCCTAGCACTACCAAAATGCAATATATATACAGCCTATGGCCAGTTCTGGTGCCTTCATACATCATTGTGTCTGAATGAGTTGATCTTTAATATGGCATTTCACTTCCCTTGAGCTTCTAATAGGAGGTTGAATGCAGTGTTTTAAGTGAAAAATGAGCAATAAATCTGTTAGTAAAGAAAACAGAGCCAGTCTCAAACCACTATTAATCTTTCACGGACTACCTGATGTGAAAAAGAGATTAAATGTATATATTAGCTGCAACAGGATGTTGTTGCAGTGTTGCAATGTGTTCCACTCTAAACTTAAGAACTTATATTAACCCTTAGGAAACAAGTTTTTGCAGTTCAAATACTAGGAAGAGCAGCAGTAGGGCCAATAAGTTGGATGACTAGAAAGTCCTGAGTAGGAGGACTTCCTCCCACACTTGGAGAAAATTCTGTAGATCCCACTCTATAATGCTCACTGGGGGAAGCAGTGGTTAGGGAACTGGTGAGTTATCACTGTGAGAAGTAGTCTTTTGTCTGCATTTGGGACTTTGAGTTGTCCTTGCTTCCTTTGATTATTACCATAAAAGATTGTCATTAATTTGATGGCAAGCAGAAGCTTTACAACAAGAACTTGAAAAAATGATCATTGTCCAATTAATTTTGAACTCAATATTCATCTCCAGAACATCCTCCAAATCGTAACAGGAGAACAAGATCAAATAAGCATTCCAGATGGAGGATTGCCTTTCACTTTGAGCTTATGTGTGGAAGATCCTCTTTTTCTGTGAACAGTTTCTTGCAAATTTCTTGTAGTTCAACAGGCATGCATCACTTCCCTCTTCACCTTGTTTATTTTCACTTCTGTAGAGGGAACATATGCAGTGGTTTCAGGCAGTAAGGTCTCACTACAAGAATGAAAGCAGATCAGACACTACAGATATCACACATTTAAAATCGAATCAAAATCACATTCTGTTTGAGGTCAGTGCAAGTATGTTTTGTAACTATATCTTTTTGTAACTATATCTCTATTTAACTACTTTTCAAACCTAAAATTATATGCCAAGAAATGGTATAGCAATCACTGGTTCTAAGTGGACATGGCCAAGTAACTCTTGTACAAAACTTCCTTTTCTTCAAATCATTGTTATTGTACTTTCATTTTTACTGTGGCTAAATCAACAACTTTAGGAAAAACACTCAGCTGGGAGATGTACAGCATGTCTTAATGCTCTCATCTCCTGGCAGCTGCTGTTTCTTACATCCTCGTCTTATTTTCAACAGAGGCCAAATGTGTCCATTTTGAAGAATTCAAAGGACTTTACTTAGGACTCTACTTTGAGTTAAAAAAAAAAAACAATGAAAAAAGCCCACAAACTCCCCAAACTTAAAAAAACCAAAAACCCCAGCCTGAAATATTTGCTTTAGCCACTTTTCTAGAAACAGCCTAAGATTGTTGCTGTCCTGTTGGGCAACTTAGGGTATTACCTTGTTGTCAAGTGTCAATTTGGTACTGAAGTTTTAGCTGGAGGTATGGTAGAAATAGATTTAAGTCGGACATATACAGAAATCCTATGATATATATGAGAAGCAGATATCGGCATTGTGTTAAAAGTCTTCTAAATAGAAATCTGCAATTTCTGTGAATTCTTTTTAGGGTGGGTAAATGACACAGTACACTTTGGATTGACAGGCAGAATTATTCCATATACACCCCATATAATCTGGTCTTGGATTAGTTTTTTCCATAAATATGGAAAAAGGTAACGTAGTAAGAGACTAATACAGCTAGATTTACATTAATTGTGTTCCAGAACATTTTGTGGTTTTGGATAACGTAATTAATGGGGGATATTTACAATAAATGGATCATTTTCAGAAAAAAAGTTTTCTAACTGTAGTTTAAAACAATATGTATTTATTCATAGCAGTTAGGAATGCAGTGAAATAAACTCTTAAACCCTAAATAATTTTTAAAAAATTTTTTTTAGATTTTGTGGGAATTTGAAAAGTAAAGAGAGGCATTCCTAGGTTTCCATTATTGGCCACTGCTTGAGCCTGAATATCAGGTTAGAAGGGATTTTGGTCCCTTGGCTTGATACATCCCTTTATAAGGTTTTAAAAAAGCAGTTTCAAAAAAATGGATTTTTTTCCTCTTTAATGAAATACTAAATCGATTTCACTTTACAAGGAAGTAGCCATTCTTTCAGTATAGAAACACTTGGGACATATAATAACGCTCTAGTATAAAGAAGAGTGAGTTATAAATTTATGTTGTAAATACCTGGACTTATTTTAAAGAGTGTCTTTTGCTCGTATACAATAAAGATAATCTTACCGCTATTATACAGTAAAGGTAATGGAGCTCCTATTCCCAGTGCATCTGAAATGCATTCATTTTTGAACTTGCATGTTCAAAATCTACTGTGTTGTTATGGTGTAAATTTGACTGCAGTAGGAATGAAATATTTTCTCGTGTGTTTCACTACTGTATTTCTTTTTCCTGACTGCAAGAATGCTAAAACATTTTTTTAATCTCTAGAGGACTTCAAAGATTAAGGTAAAGTACTCATGCATGATGTGCTTGAAAACTTGGTTAAGTAAAAGTAGCATTGAGTTATTTATTTTTTTCCAGTTGTGTTGATGTATTTGCCTATTTGCCATACTAGGATTTACAAAAAATAGTCTGCTTCTGCAGTTTTAATTACATGTGACTGACTGAGGATGTGAAAGTGGTAAACAGGAATTACAAATTGTTGTTTGCCTGAGGATGGGATTTAGAACTTGTCACTTAGAGACACATTTTTAACTTTAGATTGGCTGTTTCAATACATAGAATATGAATTAAACCCAGAAGAGATACTCAGTCACTTGTGGACTCATGTAGCCAAATAAATACGGAAGAACACATAATAAAAAAAATTTGACAAGCATTACAACCTTTTCAGCTTATAAAGGTCTTGCTTATAAAAGGTGGCCTCTGCACACCAATTTCCATTATGCAGTCAGCAAGCTCTGCCAATGGAACATTGACTATCATATTGACATTGTCAGAGAGCTTTGCATTAGAAATGATTCGCAAACCTCGTGGTAAATGGGGTTTGCTTGCCAGAAGCAGGGGTCCATCTTACTATTAAAACTAAAAGGAGACTGTGCCATGAGTGGCTTGCTGCTCAGCATTAGTCCTGCTGTTAAGCACCTTGTTTTTGCAAATGCAGATATGGATAAGTTTTTATTCCTTTGTCTGCTAGACCTTCCTCCGTGTCTCCTTCAGCAGTGACAGTTGCAGTCTCATGTGGGTCTCAGCCTCATATCCTATGAGACAGACCTCAGTATATAATATCCTGTGTTCCACCTGGAGCTATGCCCAGGTATTGCAGATGACTGATAGCTTCAGAGATGTGTGAATATATTTGAAACTGAAAAAACCTGCCTCCAAGTTGGTGTTTGTATATAACTACAGCTGGCAAAGTATATACTCAAGGAAAGGGAAGGAAAGAAATGTGCAATATTTCTTGCAGTCTCATGCCTGAGAACTGTGTGGTACGATTTATGATTTCTTCCACCTGCCATATAAGTATTTTTCTCTTCTACATCAACACCAACTTGCAGTCTTTATTCTACAAAGACAGATACAAACATGATCTGAGTTTTCTTAGACATGGAGGGACTCCCCATAATGACCAACATCATGCTTGTACTTACAGGTCTGAGCAAGTAGGCACTTGCATGCTATCAAGGTGTTTAGTTTCTGCTTCAGATAAACAGTTATGTTTCTGTCAATTCATAGCAGTGAAAAAAATAATGTGGGGTGTTCAGTATCTCCTATGGCAGTGGCTACTGGAATGCTGTGAAAATACAAAATAGGCAGATATACTGCTGGAGGAATATTGTCATAAAGTCTGAGACTTCTGTTTACAAATTTGCTCTTTTTGTTTTTGTTTTTGTTTTGTTTGTTTGTTTGTTTTTTGCTTTTCATTTTGCTTCTCTTCCCTTTTAAAAGTTCTGGTTTCTTGGTAGGCATCTACTCAAATTCCTATATTTATAATTGTTATCATAAAAAATTTAAAACCTCATAAAAGTAGGATTTTTTTTT
>VXBB01006885.1:428906-453158 GCA_013399915.1 Illadopsis cleaveri
TTAAATTTGTTTTTGTTTCTGGGCAAACAATTGATTTTTACATGTTTCTTCTTCAAACAAATTAGTAAACTTAAATTCTTTTGAGTGATCCATAATATTCATGATGCATTTTAAAAAATGACTTCTTAAATTTGCTGTTGTTGCCTTTTGTAATTTTAATTATTCTCTAAGTATAGGATATAGTCTAATTTACATTTTTTCCATTTTACTCACTGTAGATGTAGCTGTGAAAACCTGCTCTTATTATCTCATACCCCAAACATATTAAGATCTGGATTCTTAATTGAATTCTAAATATATAAACTACTGCAAAAGTTTCTGTCTCTCATGGCTTTATATGGCATCTCAACATATATTTGGAGAATCTCAACAAAGATTTCCTTCCTGGATTTATTCCATATACACCTTTCTGGTATTATTAATAAGATTAAAATTCTGTTTCTGGGAAAAAAACCCCAAAAACACAACAACAAAAAAACCCCCAACAAGTAACTTTTGAAAACACAAAAAAAATCACAAGTCCACTGCAAAAACTTTAGCAGCATTTTACCTCTTAATTTTTAAAGCCATATTGTCTTATTGTTCAGCATTTATCAAATAAATAATGATCCAGCCACTGCTTCTCCATGCATTATTTTCTTGCCTGTAATGTTGCCAGAATCCTTTATGTCCTCTGGTTCCCTTTCTTGTGCAGTGTGTGAGCACTTGGGTCCAGGAAGAACTTTGTCCATTTGTATATGAATATTCAGTCATTGAGTTACTATGAATTCTGTGCTAATATTTACAGTTTCTTGTTTTGTTGTTCTACATGTAATCACAACCATATTTGTTACATTGATTTTGCCATCAGATACCCCCAAAACAGTTCAGGGGTATCTAATCCCAGAATAATGCATAACATACCAACTTTATAAATCTGGTAGGTGTAGTGACAGTCCACAGTTTTAAAGGTGTCTAAAATAAGCTTTCTGTGTCTATTGTCTTTGGCTCAGAACATTTTAGAAAAAAATTCCTTCTAAGTTTTCTTAATAAAATCAATGACTTTGTAGCCCATCTTTCTTCTTCTTTTCCTTATTCTTCCTATTGTACTTATTGCTTCATTCCTGTTTTTCAAATAGTTCTGCAGTCAGAATGAGTCATTGGCCAAGAACAACTACTGCCTAATACTGCAAGAGCAAATAAGGAAAACAAAACCAAGAAAAAAAATTCAAATTGTTTCCTAGCAGAGACACAAATCTTTAATAATGTTTTCATTGATTACACTTTCTTACTCAGCATTTACACTAACAGAAAAATTATTACAGGCTGTAATGCAGGACTCAAGCACTGATGAGTGGTTTACTGCATCTATGAGCTAGTTAATTAGAAGTAATTATTCATAGACTTCTGAGATGAAAGATCTCATTATTACAACAATTATATCATGTAGGTTGTCAGTGTTTTCTGAAATACCTTGCCTAATCAGACTGTGGAAACTGCTTATGATTTTAGTCTAGGAAAAACAAAGATTAGAAAGAAGCCCTGAAATGTGGTCTTGCAGAATTTCCCATTGCTCTGCATCAAGGCAAAACAGCAGATTGCACAGCTCAGAACAAGCCCTCCACAGGAGCGTGGGGCGAGGATGTGCTGCTGCCCAAGTAGGCTGGGACAGAGGGCTCTGCTCCTAGGGAAGCTGTGGCAGGACCTCAGGAAGCAGAATGCAAGACTGAGCTCTGGAAGAATGGGAGCAGGTGAGTGACAGCTCTGTCCTGAGGCAGTCCTCTGCAGATTGCCTGGGGTCTCAGGCTGAAACCTTTCAGAAAGGTAGTGCTTCTTTAGAGAATGTCAAGTATTGATAAATGGCTTTAACTCATGCTGGCAGATATTAACCTGTGGGAGGCAGAAGGATGATAGCAAGGGTAGCAGGTTCCTTGAGAGAGCTGGAGAGCCAAGGCTGTCTCATGGAGTGTGAGAACCCTCATGGTGAAAGCCATGAAAATTCCTGGCTCTGCACACTTTCCTTGCAGATCCAGATCAGATGTTGAGTTTGTTAGAGCACCACTACCTTAATCAGCCCAGAACATTTTTCCTTTTTGATGTTACAACATCTGAGGCAGGAAAACCAGCATCTATCCATCTATGCTTGGAAATGAAGCTAAGTTTACCTAAGTGACTCTGTGGATGAACTAGAATCATGGAGAAAGATCTCAAGCTGTCTAAGCAGTAAATGATCGGAGCTGCTTTCTGCATTGAGATTGATGATGACTGTCAAGTCAAGCTGCTGAAGTATCTCACTTAGACTTACTATCAGGGGTGCGATCCATTGACTGTTCAGTCTGGGTTTCATCTGCAACTAACTTTAACTCTCTGGCACATATCCATGAATGTCTTGTAAGGACAAAGCCCCAGCTGGCTGTGGTGGTGATTGCTAGTCTGCTGCCTATAAACTTAGCGCTGCTGGGGATGTGAAGGTAAGAGTTACTGTCACATGAAAATACAAGTCGCAGAAATGTGAGGATGGAGGAAGAAAAGGAGAGACTTGAGGAAGAAGGGGAAAGGAGGGAAAATGGATCAATCCCCTTCCCTTGTTCTGGAAAGAACCTAAGATACTTTGTGCAGTTAGCAATGTTCATCTAATGGAAAACATTAAAACAATTTCAAACTTCTCTGTGAAGTTAGTATAAAATAACAGTGCCTAGAATAGCACACCATTATTAATTCTGAAATTGTTTCAAAGTCTCCCTTTTCCTCCCACTCCACACATTACATAGACACAGCTACTGTTATTTTAATGCCTAACTCCCAGTATATCTGAAAATGAACAATGAAGTATGCTCATATAATAGAATCAGGAAAAAAAATACATCCACTATTGAATTCTGCTTCAGTTACACAGGTCTATAGCATGTCCCTTTTAGCTGTGGGTTGAAACTGAAGGTAATAGCAGTCCTTTAGCTTTTTCAGTATTTGAAAACACAGAAATAAATGAACAAATTTCTATTGACTTGATTGCATGAAATATTGCACCATCACCTGCTTTTCACAGGAGCAGACGTAAATAGAATTTTGTCCCAGCCTGTCGTCTTGTGAGAAGAAGCGGATGTTGCCCCAGCGCTCCTGCCGTGGGGGTGCTGTGCGCGGTGCGGACACAGAACCGGCGGCAGGTGCGCGGCTGGAGCCCGGCAGGGGCATTCCCTGGGAACCCTCCTGTGGCGGCTGCGGGCACTGCACGGCACGGGAGAGCGCAGCCCGGGGAACCTCAGCACCCTGCCTCTCTACCGTGACCAGATTCAGCCCCAGGGGGTGTTATGATCTAAAGAAAGGGTTGGCTGCCAGAGGAAGGGGAGAAACTGCACAATCTTTCCCGTGTTTCTTTCTGTGAGCTGGAATGGGGATGAGTTCAGCAGAATTTGATCTTGTAGGATAATGTTTTCCGTAGATATTTGGGAATGGTCGTCTGAGGCAGAGCTAATAACCAGTCAAAACAACTCTTAGCTTCACATCAAAAAAGTTTTTGTGGTTATGCCTGTGATTGAAATTGATTTCACTTACCATGAGTCAAATATGAGTCATGGTGAATGGAAGCATAATTCACAATTGTCTTGTGATTATTTGCTCTTTCTGAAAGTCCTGTGTATGTGCTTGGCAACTTTTTTCCTAGTGTATCTATATATTTTAACCTGTAATTATACTTTTGAACCGCTGTTTGTTTTTTTTTTTTTTTTTCTCTGTGTGATATTATCTGCTGTACCTTTGTTCTGCAACTACTCATAATTCACCATTTATACTGCCATAGAACAAGCTAGGTCTGTTGTGAGGGATCAAGGTACAGTTTTGGCCTAAGCTAGGATGGGGCTGAGTATTGTAATAATAAGATTATAAAATATTTCAGTTACCACTTTGAATACAAGTGTATTTACTTGTATTGGATTTCACTATGTACATTTCTTCTTAAGGAGCTGGAAAATCAACACAGTCATATCTGTGTTAGGAAAAGAAGGTGGGTCAAAACTAACATGACCCACAGGCGAGGGGGGATAAGAAAACAAACATGCTATTTTGTGCTGGTGTTTTACGTAATCATAGAATTCATAGAATGTTAAGGGGTTGGAGGGGACCTTAAAGAACATCCAGTCCCAACCCCATCTGCTGCCATGGAAAGGGACACCTCCCACTAAACCAGGTTGCTCAAGGACTTATCCACCCTGCCCTTGAACACTACCAGGGTTGGAATGTTTGCAGCCTCCCTGAGCAACCTGTTCCAGTGCCTCATCATCTTCACAGTAAAGAATTTCCTCGTTATATCTAACCTAAATTTCCCCTCTTTCAAATTGCACCTAATACTCCTTGTCCTATCACTATGAAATGAAATGAATATTATTGTCACTAAGGAGACATCTGTGTTGACATTCTGAATGCATGACAATGACACTCAGTTAACTCGCAGTAAGTAACATTCAGATGGATAAATTCCATTTCCCCCCCTAGAAATTTCCTTTATTAAGGAATTTGGGTTTTACTGAAAAATATCTATTTTTAAAATGTGTCTGATTAGTTAAATTGAGTCTTAAATAAAAATTTATTTTCTTAAAGAAAATTTCCAAATTTTGTACTGTTCCAGGACTGGAGGATCACCCTGCTGTTTTTTTCACAGTGTCACAATTTAATGGTGGTAAACACAGTTTGAAAATGAGGTGACTGTATATTATTTTTAAATTATAGGTCAGTGCTCACTGATTGGGGCCACGTAATAATTTCTTGTCACGTTCTCTGTATATCATAGGCCATTATATTACTACCATATTCTGGGCTAAGCCCAGTAATTTGGGTGTTCCTGAAAAGTATTCAGCTTGATTTTAGGACATTAATGTGCATTTGGCTTCAGTTTCTCATATTTCATGGTGTCTGAATCGAGCTGGACACAAAATTTTTGTGTCTAAATAACATGACACTGGGCCTGGTTATTGATCCCTGGACTAGTTTTGAGCAGGCTGGCCTGTGCTCACTCTGTAAGGCAGCCTCATGCTGAAGTATAAGCACAGGTTCTGGAAGCAGTCGAGGAAGAGATGACACATGGTACAAACAACCCTTGTCTTTCAGCTGGGCATGTTTGCACTGTGCTGCTGCAGTTGTATGGCTTCCCACTGCTAGCTTGACAAACAAACACTGGCTAATGCCATGGCCGGGGCTGCAGCATGGCCACATTTTTCTGCTTGAGTGTTTTCTCCAGTCATGAATAATTTCTTTCATTCTCGACTGCATTGGAAACAAGCATGCAATGCATACAAGCATGCACCTGAACTTTGTTAACCATATTCTAACACTAGATTTATTGCTACTGGATCCACTACCCAGTATACTTTTCCCACAAATCTAGATGAATTTCTGAATCTAGTGTTACTCAGAGATATTTTTCAGATTCACTACTTTTCTGATTCAGACATTTTGGCTGAATAGGTTGTATTCATTGTTCCTAGATGTAAAAGACTACATTTTTCAAAGTTGAACTGTGATTTTGAGGTTTGGCTTCCGCACAAACCCTGTCATGACCCCTTGCCCATTTATTAGTCTTTTCTTGATCTTTTTAATATGCACCTTATTGATACTGTGTAATACTGATTTCTTTTCATATTTTGTCATGTTGCAGTACATCAAATACTTTATAGAGCTGTGTGGATTACATCTGCTTAGTTATTTTTAATCATCAAAGCTTAGGCTCTTAAGAAATGCAATTAGATTTGTTTGACAAAGCTGATGTATTCCCATGCATATACCATGTTGTCTGACTAACTGATTCCCGTATTTCTTAATCAATTAAATCATGTACCATTTCCTCCTTGAATTTATCTAGGAGTGAGGTCATGCAAAATTATAGTCTTTTTGAATCCTTTTCTTTTTCTGTTTTGCAAACACTTCTTACCAAGAAACCCATAATAGTCACAACGTTTGTATACCGCAGCTGGGCAGTTGAAAATGCATTAATTAGTATATTATAGCAGTGACACATTATTTATTATGCCATCATCAGAGAACACAATTAAGTTATTGTAGAGTTGCTATGGTTTCCAAAGGAGATACAGTGCAGACTAATTACCTCAAGATGCCAGATGGTGCTCAGTAATTCCTGAGCAAATGCCTCATCACCTCTGCCTCTCCATGTTTGCATAGTAAACAAAACATGAATAAAATGGAGGCTGAGAATGTAGTGATTTCCCTTTATAGGTCTCCACAGGTTTGTGTTTGCCCTGAGCATATTTACATTCTTCAGATTATATTGTAAAAATTTCTCCCATCTGTGCAAATATCCTAATGAATGAACTGCAAAAAAAAAACATGTAAGGAAACTCTGCTGCTGTACATCTTGACTCAAAATGTTTCATCTGCACTATACCTGCAGTTTCAGTATTGTCTATCATGTCTATCCCAAGAACAGGGCTGATAGATACTTTATCCTGCCTGCAGGGCCAGTAAGCTCTAAGAGACACTATAAGAACAGTCTATACCCAGGATTTCAATTTAGCCTAAAAACTTTGCAGACCATGAGGACATCCTGCGCTGCAGCAATGCAGATGAACATCATTTGGACTGCCAGCCTGTAGGGTGCTCCACAGAGCAGTGTACATGCAATCACTGGGAATCAAAAACACTACAAAGCTTGAAGGCATTGACGTTTGAGGCCACTCAGTCTTACAGACAAGATTTTTGTAGATCTGTGCCTGATCTCATGACTGCTTTCTTTTATCTTTCAGTGGTGACAGTTTAATTTGGTATCTGCAGAACCTTCCATTTTACAACCTGAGAGGCAGATAACTAGTTGAGCTCCAGGTCTGCACATGTAGTAAGTATCAAACTAGAACCTGGCCTTCAAGGGATGCAACAAAATATAAGGTCACAAAGAAAAGTCTTTGGGATAGTGTGTCAGAGAGACGCATGCCATAGTCCAAAATTTCTGGCTGTCCGTAACATCAGTGTATATAACCTGGAGCATCAGGGCAATACAATAAAAAGATCAGGCTTTGGGCAAAGGCTTTTGTGCCTTACTTCTGCTACCAGTATCATAGGATTACAAACACATGGCCATAAGAAACACCCTTTTAATTTAGTACATTTGGTATATATTCAGAGTTTAAATTCGTATTTGCAGTGTGGTTGGTCTAGGGAAAGAGACACAGAAAAACATAACGGTAGATGTTTCCCCTCCAAATTCCGAGCTTACCTGTACAGAGATTGCTTAGGCTTTTCCAGATATTTGCAGTTATCTAACTGATATCTGACTTCTACAAAGCTTCATGGGGCTTGGTTTTCTCTAAGCTGGTCTGAGCTGTTGGGACTTGGTGTTCTTTCAGCTACTCTGCAGGGTTTCAGTGATTCCTGCTGTGGGGACTCTCATGAGCACAGCTAACAGAGGCAGCTGCAGACGTGGCAGTTCTGCTTAGGGAGCTTCTGGGCCTTCCAGGAGCAAGATCCAGGATCAGTAATAATGGCTGTGAAACCTCTGAGAAACTCAGGGGTGCCTGCTGCTGTCAGGTAAGGATGAGAGGAGATAAAAGGGTGCACAGTGACCACACCTAGTCTTAAGGTAATTGCAACATCTGGAGAAGTGAAAGGATGGAAGCTGGTGACTTCTAGCACCAAGAGGAAGGATTCTACACTATCTAGGGGCTTAGGTCCACTACACTTAAAGGTGAAGAAGAGCCAGATATGCCTTCAAGTAAAAGATCTGGTTGGCCTCTGGCTCATAAGGAAGAGTTTGGTCAAAGGAAAGGAGATGCTAGAGTGGCAAAAAGGTTGTGCTGGAAATAGAATAAATTGGAATAAGGAGTGATATCAGGTAAGGAACTCAGGAAGGGGGTGAATCTTCTGAAGCCAGGAGCAAAGATATCTACAAACAGTGAAGTTGACTTGTAAACTGAGATCTTGACCCATCTTCTGGGGTGCTGGAGGGAGCTCTTCTAGAAAACCCACAGAGTTTTGTATCACATCTCTGTCTGAAAGAGCTGGTGTGGGGTATGGTAAAGATAGATGGACTTCCAGCCATGTACTAAGTGGTGGTGGAGGAAAAGGGATGTTAGAGCTCTAATTCAAATAGTAGTTGTGTGTGTTTCATAGTACTAGAGTGATGATAGCTTTAAAATTGTATGCAATAATTATCCAAAATTTTGCAGCTAAATCAGTAATAGTGATATGCCTATTATTTAATTATATTATTAGGCAATTACTTTCTTAGCCATGTATTGCCTAATCAGTAAATGCTTAATAATTATTTCAATATTATATGTTTCAATCCTGCAATTTAGAGAATATGAGTTAGACCCATAAAACAACAGTGTACAAAGGAAAACATATGTAAAGATGTAAGTATCAAGTCTTACTTTGCTGTGTTGGACTTTAAGTACAAAATCACTTTCTACCTTGTCAGATTGTTTGAATATTTAAGCAAGAAATCAATTTAATCAATGGGCATTGCAATCATTGCCTCAGTTCAAGGTAAATTTGTAAATGTAATTTAATTTCTTATTCCTGCATAACTTTTGTTTTGTTCTTGATTTCAGCAAAGGAAATAATAACTGAAACGCCCAGATCAAGTGAAATATTACACTTTCTCCCTTAAAATACTATGTTCTTAGGAACACTGAAGACAGATAACTTTCTCAGGTCAAACTGTTAAAAAAGCACTGTTAAAGTATCAGCCAGTTCAATAGGAATACATATGTTTCCCAAGATAACGCATGAAGCTCTACAATTAGTTTGAGAATAATATATATAATTCTGGTGTAATAAAACTATTTTATTACAGGACCCAGAGAGGTATGAAATCACTTCTTGCATTACACCATCTATTGATCTTGAAACAGCAAATTGCATAGTTTGAAAATTTGGTGGGAAACGACTTGGCTGTGATCTATCTTGTTCCAGTCAGAGGAACTATGCATTTCTTTTATACAGCTGATAAATCAGGACTTACTGAAAACAAATATGTATATTGCTGAAAGTTTACAAGCTAGAAATTCTAAATAATAATTTTATTTTACTGTAAAAATTAGTGCAGAGATTCCAAGGAAGGATCAACAAAAGAGATCAGAAAGGAACAGGCAAAGAGGCAAGGCTTGAGTGGTGGGGAAGCAGGTGAACAGAGGATCAGAGCAGTGGAGGAAAAAAAGGACTGTGAAAACTTGGCTTAATATGCAAATGTTTCTGCTCTGACTGCTCTATTTGCCAGGAATTTTGAATTTGATTAAAAGGCTTTCAGAGAATTTGCTGTAACAAAATATTTGCTTCTAATGAAATCATTGCATATGAAACTAATGGAAATTATTATATCAATTAATATATTTCTCATTCTTCTTTATTTTCTTGTTAGTAGTGACTGAAAGTTAAAGAAAAATGTTTCAAGCTGAGCAAAGCTTGGACAGAGAAAGGGAGGTAGAAGGACTTCAAATGTGACACTGAAACACAAATGCAAATATTTTGTCATACTGAACAACACATGGGAAGGAGGTTGTGATACACATGTGAAATGCACCAATATGTGTTTGTTAAAAATGAAAGAACATCAGCATTACTAATTTACTGCAAAGTGAAGTGAGACTCTTGACTCCAGCTGATGGCACCAAATCCAGTTACTGTGCACCAAGGAAACTGATTAACTCTTGAAATCTGTCATCTCATATGCTGCCTAGTGCAGTCTTATAAAGTAAGGAGTGCAACTATGCATCAACAGAGAGGAAACAGTTTTCTTTCAAAAAGAAAAATAACAAGACACATTCATGCATTTCATTCCAGTGGGTGTCCATGTGTGTGCATCTACTCCAGCCGCAGTCACATACAACCAAAACTGGGTTAAACTTCATGTTTATTCAAATCAATTATTTATCAATATAATACAGCATTTTACAACACGTGTATTTTCAGTAATACAATAATGGTATTTTTGTAAGTTATATCATCACACTGTATTGCTGCTGACTTTTATCCCAGAATGAGCATTTTTTTCAGGCCTATGAATGATAACAAATGATAGGTAATAAGTCCTAAGAAACAGAAATATGTGTAGCCAAAAAGCGTACAAATTTCTAATGTGTTCAGATACAGTGTTTGCTTAAAGCATTCCTTGTATTATTGGGGCTTAATATGTATAAAAATTGACATCCTTGTCTATCAAGAAAGAAATCAATCGGTATTACATGAACAAATAATAGTAATACACAGCTCATAAAAGCGTGGAAAGGCATTCTGCAAGAATTTCTTTTTTTTTTCTCCAGATTTGATGAATAATTTTTTTAAAAAGTAGTATTTTAACAAGATCTTTAGGCAAATACATGTAAAAATTGTAGCTGCAATTCCAAAATGAAAGAACCGTGCCCTTAATTCCTGTCAGTGTTTCTGACAGGAACTTTATCCCATTTGCTCATACAAATTATAACTTGATTCCCTGCTGTACACTCTGTTGCCCTCCACTGTCAAGCTGCTGAAGGGAGAAACCACAAAAAGCCCCAGCTTCAACCACTTGACCCTCTTGTGACTTGGTGAGGCTTTAACCCTGTGCCTTACTGGGTGCCTGTGATATTTTTAAAGGAAAGGGGGACTGAAACAACAAAAATAAAATTTGACAGGTGGTCTAGAATTCAACTTTTTCATCAAGAAAGACTGGTCTCACCATCTGAGCACTAATAGTGGGCTGGTTCAGGTAAATGCTGTACAGTACCACAGTTACCGAGTAGTCTTTGAGCTGCTTAGAAACTGCATCTCCTATTACGAGATTTAGGTCTGTCCAGGAACACTGAAGTGCCTGAGTATCACTGAGGACCTGGGAAATGGCACAGAATCTATGTTTACTTCAAAGATCAGAGTGCTTCTTCCATTAGCTGCTGGCATGTGTATTGTGTTCACACAACCTTCACAAGTCTCCTGTAGTAGGCAATGTGAGCACCCCTCTGAGAAAGGTCTATGTTGACCTGTGCTGTAATTAAATATTAAAATGCTGTCACTGAAATTCTAGGTAGGACAATAAAGGACATGTTAACTATAGGTAGTTCTGTATCCAGCTTCTGTAAAGAATTCCACTCCTGAACTCTCTCCACATCTGGAGCCCTCCCACAGCTAGGGGGCGTAATTTGCTATCCAGCTGAATAAACAATGTTTATTCCCTGAAAGAAAAAAAAAAGAAGCTGATGAATGCTTTTGTATCACATTGTGAAGATATTCTAAAATAAGGTTAGGTGCTTATCCACTGTGGTAATATGGACCTGGCAAGATCTGACAGTAGAAATCCATGTAAGCAGGTGGCTGATGGATTAGCAGATGCCAAGTGTTGAAATCTCACTGAAGAGAGTAACTTTTGCTCTGTGAGTTATTGGCTGTATCTTTTGCTGGCCTATCCTTACACAATGCACTATATGGAAGAGGTTCAAGAGGTTTGCAACTCACCCTGAGATACCAGTTTTGGCAATTGTTGCAATTTTTGTTGTATCACAATGACTGGTGATCTTCATCCCGGGACTGAAAAACATCATTACTCAAAACGTGACTGGACATGGTCATGGGCAACTGTATTACTGCTGCAGTAAAAGGATTGCATGGAGATCTTAGCTTCTCTGAAAAAATGTGATGGTTCTCCATGTTTTTGCAAGGAAAGGTTTGAAAGTAACAAATGTGTTCAAGATCAAAGAGAAAAGAAATATGCACGTTTTAAAATTGTACAGTATTTAGTCAGTCTTCAGATTTTAGGGGACCTGACTCAGTAGTTTTGAACATTTAGGAGATTCCATTGATAACTAAGATTCATTTGTGTCACTCACTGGGTCATCCTTAAATAATCTGATCTCTGTGCTGGAGATAAACTACCAAAATATTTCACTTTTTTGAAAAGAAGTCTTTGCCTGCCCAGCTGATTTAGCTTTCATCTGGGTTATTTTTGTTGAAAATAAACAAAGTCTGCTGCAGGAAAATGAGAAACTCTCCCTCAAAATGTAAGATACAGAAAGATTTGTGAGGGTAAATCTCACAAATTACTTGGCCTGGAATGGAAGCCCCAGTGAAAGGAGATTTTTGGATCCAATGAATGCATGCCTTTGGAGACCACAATAAAGGCATTCTAGTGAGAGAGCATGTCTATGAAAATTCACTGTGGTATCAGACATCCCAGGTGCCTATTTCATCAGGAATCATTATGCTGCTCAGTGTTCCAGGGACAGTTCTGGACAGTGAAATACCTTTGCATTCAAAGAAGTGACATTTAGTCACCAGGCATTTAACTGCCAGGCATAAAGGCCACTGCTTGTGAACAGGGTTTGTTTGAGACGTGTGCGGTTAACTAGAAACTAAAGGTAAATTTTAAAACTAAATGTGCTGCAGCTCAGTCAGTATCTTGAGCTCAACATCATTGATGGGTGGTGAGGAGGTAGTTTGAGTTCCTGCTAAGCTTAGAATTAGGACTGTCACAAAACCTCACCAAAAATTTGGTTTGAAATTGTGCCTTTGAGGATACTTGCTTCAAATGTAAAAACCCAATAAAATGAGAGTGTGCATTTGAATTTGTCTCTGATGAATACACATCAAAAAAGAAATAGTTATTTTTATACGTGTGTTCAGCTGAAGGCTGCATCCTCTGGGAACAGATGTAATT
The DNA here is from genome assembly GCA_013399915.1 of Illadopsis cleaveri. Taxonomy (NCBI): domain Eukaryota; kingdom Metazoa; phylum Chordata; class Aves; order Passeriformes; family Timaliidae; genus Illadopsis; species Illadopsis cleaveri. The sequence continues at coordinate 441,511 of VXBB01006885.1, forward strand.
CAGCTCCATGGTGCAAAGAAATAAGAAATAGTAAGTTAACAGTTAAACTAATAAACCCAAGACAATTCAATACAAAACAAAAAGTGCCTCCAAAAGGTATTCTAAGCAGAACGCCATTTAGAAATGCAGGGATCCCACACTCACAGAAAGAATCTCATAACAAAGAGGTGGAATAGCAATGTGATCAGAATGATGCTGTGGGGCTGTCTACATTGAAAAAGTTTGTACAGCAGGCTCAGGATACAGCCCTCAGAAAAGCCTTCTGGAAAGAGTGTTGAATGCTGTCACTGTCTCTCAGCAGTGACAAATCAAGCTAGAGCTAGAAATACAAAGATTCAGAGAGAGAGAAAAAAATTATTTTGTTTTGAAACAGCTTCAAGATAAATAAGAAAAAAAAGAAAAAAAAAAGAGGGATTTTGGCCAGTCAATCATTATTTGTAAAGATTTGACCAGGAAGCTTATAGAGAAAACCACATGCAACTTAGTATTTAGTGGAGGGAAAAGAATTACAATTTTCCTTCAGGTTCTTTGTCACTTTTTTTCACCTCTTGGTTCCTATTTTGGGTTGCAAGTATAAGAAATCAGACTGATGCTGCACCAGAAACTCCTGAGATTTTAAGACCCAGAGACCATTCTGACACTGAGAATTCCTGTGGAGATACACTGTCTTCCCCTTCCATTTGCAGTCTGGTTAATGAGCCTGTAAATTGAATTAACTCAGCTGAAGTGCTCAAAATCCAATCTGCAATGAAAAGAAAACAAGATGAGAGTGGAGTACGGCAGCTTTACTTGATATGTAAGACTGAAATAATAATAGTAGTATTAACAATAATAATAATAATAACAACAACAAAAGAATATGTGACTGAAGATATATGATTCATTATATTGTACAAAACAACCTATTAAACAGTGTTCAAATGTCACAGTGCTGGGTACTCTGTCAGTGCCTCAGTCTTTCCCAGTTCTAAAGAGCAGTCTCTAAAGAGATTAGGAGCGGCTAAGGGGGAAGGCTTTGTATTTTAATTTTTTCCCTGGTGTTATGGTATGTGCATTTCCTTTACGACAATATTGGGCATCTCTTTATTTAAATAGCAAATGAATGGCTCAGGGAAGTGACTGCAAATTGGAATTGTAAATAACCAGATTTATGATAGCAGCAGTTCACTCAAGAGTGGGGAAAAAGCTGGCTCTCACTGCGTCATTTGTTCCCAACGATTTTGAAACAATCAGTGCCAGAAGAAAAAAAAATGTAATCTGTCCTTCCAAGTTTTCCTTCCTCTATAGATCAAAAAGTACCTGTTTCTCTGTTGGCAAACAGAAAAGGAAGGCCTGCCTCCTCTCTTGCTCCAGCCCCCTGCACCTGCCTAGGGCTGCTGTGTGCCAGCGTCACCCAGAGACTGGCTCTGACAGGACCTGACATCCCTGTGCCAGTGGGTGAATCACTGCCCAGGCTGCTCATTTGCACTGACTACGCTCTGAATTTCTGTTGGTATTAGGCAGTGATTTCACCCAGCTTCAGAATGGTTTCATCAGTCAGTCCAGACAAGCATTTGCTGACATTGTTTCCCTGCTCACAGCAAGGGTTTCTCTGAGTCACCCGGAGTGAGGTGATTCCCCATTTGTTTGCTGAGAAAAGACAGCTTAAGTGACTTAATGATTCATCCCTCTTGCAATTACCTCAGCCATTAAACAGACTAATACCCTCTATCTGTTCTTTCTCTGTTTGCCTCTAGATTCAGCTCCAGTTCACTCTCAGGTGGAAAAGCCAATGCAGTCTCACCTCTTCTATGTCCACGAATGTTTCCTCTGCTTCCAGATGTCATAAAGATTTACCTTTGAGAAGTCATGGCCATTAAATTCTCCCTAGAGGCACATAAGAGAAGGCTGATATGTTTCTGATATCCTGAAGGCTGTGTGAAATGCCATCTAGGATTAAATATGTTTGCATAAACATAAATATTTGTCACAAAAAATATCCACCTTAAATTAAAAACAGCACAGCAATTCAAGGATTGGTTGACATTTCCTATCAGCTGATGGCTATATGGGTGTGATATATGCTTTAGGTAAATTCGTGTATCAAAGATATTGTATGTATAACCTGAAATCATGTTGCAAGCTCTGACTTTCAAAAATTGTAAAAGGCATCTCTCATATCCATTTGTAAAGGTCCTCAAAATAATAGCAGGGCAAAACCACCATTTGCAACAGAAAAGATGTGGGGCAGAAGATGGTCTGGTCATCAAGGGTAGCACCTCCACTTCTCAGGAAATCAACACCTGATACCAATCAAGGTGGGAGGGCCCAGAGATGGAGGGGATTCAACATCTCAAAGGACAGTTCCAGGAACCCGATTCAGAAGTCCGACCCTGCCAGGAAATCCCTTAAAAACCACACAGCCGAAGAAAAGGATGGCATGAATATGCACACTGGACAGAGACACACAATGAACTTGCTCCAGAGCAGAAAAACTGTATAAAAACTGGACCCTGAAACCTGGAGTTTGTGGATGGGGAAGGTCAGCTCATTTCAGACTGTCGTCACGTCCACCCAAACTCGATCTATGTTGCTTGCTTTTATTGTGGCTGATTCAAATTCTTTTGGAAATGGGAAAATAAAACGCTTGATATCAAATTCGGTGCGAATCATTTATAACATGGGGAATCATGGTGTATGCAAATCAACTTCATTATACAGGAACCAATGTGATGTTATGTTCAACAACAGCATTTGGAAAAAAACCCAATTCATCAATTTTTTTCTTGTTTCAGCTGAAAAAACTGAAGACATGGAGAACAAACATTTAGAGATTTATGAAGTTTTGAATGAAAGAAACCTGCAGCAAGAATACTAGAGGTGACATCAGCTAGCAACAATAAAATTAAATGAAAGTCCCTTATTTTAATCACTTTCATTGCTGGGTATGAAATGAGACCCAAACTACACTATTATATATTATTATTGCTAGAGTATCTGCTGTCTAGCATCACAATGATGATGTGGTCTTCTGGGGAGAAAAAATGATAAGAAGAAAGCACTGAATATATTTTTTTTCTCCCATGAAAGCCATATATTACTAATAGTCATGTTTTTGGCTCAAAAATAAATGTCAAAAGTAGTACATAGTGGAATGTTTGAGGGAGGCATGCAAGATATATACTTCAAGTCAGATCAAGGGTTATGGTAGAATTTGCATACTCAGCAGCAGAATTTTCCATCTTGTTAAGATCCAGTTATTGAAATTATTAGAGATGTCTCTGACCAAATTAAGGTGCAAGTCAATAGTACGGGTTTTAATTTAACAGTAAATGTGAGATAGAGAGGGAGAGAGAAAGAAATAGGAAAAGAGAGACTGTGGATCCTGTGGATCCTGTCCTGTTTGTTCCCTTTTTCTGGTCTTAGTGGTGAGTGTCCCAGTATTGTCAAAATGCTGGTCTCAGTCTTGATAGGATGGGAGAAGCTGAAGAAACACAGAGCCCACTGGGTTTATATTCACTCAGGTTTGGGTGGGAATGCCCAGGTACCTCCCCTGAGGTGGGGAGTGTCACACTGGATGCTACTTTGGATCACAGGACACTTCAGGAGTCTTTAATGGTTTAGGGCACCTTCTAAGACATTACAACCATCTCTCCCATCGGTGAAGCTGAGTCAGTCATGGCCCCTTATGGCCCATCAGCAGCGATAAATACCTTTGGGCTATGTGTGAATGTCCTGGCACCTTCTTGAAGGGGAGTTTTCACTCAGTATGTGTGTGTGTATGTCTGTCTGTCTGTCTGTCTGTCTGTATCTATCTGTCTATCTATCTGTATATATACCTATTTATCCATCTATGGGAGTTTTCAGCCCTTAAGTAAGGGGGGACATTATCATGATGAAAAGCACTATCCCACCTCACAGATTTTACCTGTTGTCAGCCTTTTCCCTTGTTCAAAATCAGCTGTAGCCTCCAGCCAAGGTGTGCACACCCTCTGCATCTGAGCTGTTAAATGGTCGATTGTTTGAGTCATCAAACATTAACAGTCCAGTCTCTCCAAGTCTGCAGGCAGTAACTACCACAGGAGAACAAATCTGACCCAAAAAGAGGCTGCTCACATGTTGTTTGCATTGATTGCCTCAGAGTGAGAGCCCCAAAATAACTTTTGCCCATCCAAAAAATCTGATTGGATATAAACCAACCTAAAAACATTTCTATAACTTAAGAATAAAATGTAAGAAAACATAAGCCTACTCAGTAGTTATAAGTCCTTTTAATTTCTCTATAAGAATCTCTAAGTAATTAAATTAAAACTATCTAATTAAACTTTTCTTGCCTCCAAGGTATATTTGGGAGATATGTTTAAGTAAGGCTACTCAATAATGAAGTTTAGAGCTCAGCAATAGGACTCAGAAGCTGTTTAACAGAACGTGGGGAAGACCACCCCCTTCAAAATTTAACAGTGCAGAACCAAATGACCTACTTGGAGTTTGTACAAAATGTTGGAAGCAACATGTAGGCCTAACATTCCTACTTTATAAAAAGAGCTATAAGGATTTTGTGTCTGATATGGCACATATTTATGAATCAAAAGATGACAGAAACTTGATAGAATTTTAAATTTTATATAGATGATGCTACCCAGGCAAGCTACCCGAAAACATGGATAACCTGGAAAACATACTTGTGGTACTTAATAAATGGTTATGAATCACATGAGAAAAAGCAGCACTAAACTGAATTTCACTAGAGTGTTAGTTCTTTCCAATGTAACAGAATGGCAGGTCCTTTTATTTCTTATACTTGTCTTATTTATATTTTCAACCAACCAAATACAGAAAGATGGCTTATATCTCTATGGGACCTAAGAGAAATAGATGTATGAGGAATTTCAGGACAGGGTTCAGGAATCTCTGCTGCTGCTGAAACTGTTTCATGTGGAGCTCTGAGAATGGAAATGTCTCTCTGAAGCTTTGATCCTGTTTTTTTTCATCTTTGTTTGCAATGAAGAGGGGTTGTTTGCAATACTTGAAAACGAGCCTTGAAAACTGTCATTAGTCATTTTTCTTTACAAGCAAAGAATATATATCTTTTTAAAGTTCTTGGTTGTTCCTTAGTCATTGAAACTATGATAAATAGTTGATAAATGCATATGATAAATACAGTGTGGATACAGGAGGGGATATTCTTCCTAGTGAATCAGTGTTTCCTGTAGTAGATTCTTCTTCCAAAGCTTTGGTATGTGGATTGGGACATGTGATGGATAAGTGATATCAGATTTTAGGTCAGATTTCAAACAAAAGTGTCATAAACTAACCAAAAAATATTGAAAGACATTTTCATATTTATGAAATTTAAGCAGAACTTACAAGGGTGTGTACAAATATGTTGCTCTGCTATTATCTTCTAATCTCAATTGTTTTCCTTCTCAACACAGGCCTACCTATAGTTTCCAGTGCAAATGACAGTGAATCCAAGCTCAGAGGAGTTTGGGCAGAGCCACTGAAATCATCTGACAGAAAACAACATTTTTGTCTTTTTTTTTTTTTTTTTAATGGTTGCTCCACAGCCTAGCAACCCTTTAACTGACCCTCAGATGTGTTCTGTGCTAGATTCTGGCATCCTAATCTCCTTCCCTGGGACTTGCCTGTCAGTAAGGAGGTAGATTGCTGGAGAGGTGCACACTCCGTATACAAACCAACCCCCAAACAGGATGTCTTGACTGCATATGTGGCCCCAGAAACTGATGATGTTACTTGGGTGTAAATGTCTGTTTTAATATCTGGCCCATGCATCATATGAAGGAACAGCCTAACTGAGTCCATCTTATGATGTTTGTTTTGTTCTCTGCTGAACTGAAGTTTTTTTCCTTGATGCTTTTTATCGATACAACCATTTTTTTCACAACAAAGTTTTTCTCTCCTCTACAAATTGCTGGTTTAATGGAAATGTTTTTATGTCATTATTTATTCCTGTTCAACTAGAACACAGGAGAAGATATAACGGGGCTCTTAATGGAGCTCAGCATAGGAATTCAGTTCTAATCTAGACTGTAAAATTTGTGTCCACCAAAAACGTTAGCATCTAGCTACAGACTAGAGCTTCTGGAGAGACAGGTAACATTTACACATCTGTTGTGGTGACCTCTTACATGACTAGAAAAAAAAAAGAGCTACAAACAATGAATTTTTATACCAGCTAAGTAAGAGAAGTAATAAAAAATAATGCTTGTTATCAACTATCTGACATGGATCAAAATTTCCGGCCACTATTCTTACTGCTGTAGTCAGTAGGCTGTAAGTATTTTCTAGGCCTTCCTGAAGGAAAACTAGTCTTCGCCTTGCATGACTCAGATAAACTGTAACATTTTAAGAGCTGGCCTTTTACTTTGTCCAGAGTAAATAAACAAATTAAGTCTTGAAGTACCAGTTAAGGGCAGAAACTTTTCATGTACTCCTGCTTCTGTGTTTAGCTTGGCAGCTTGAGTCCTATGGAAATCTACTGTGGGAAAAATAGAAATGAATGAACTGTTGAAATGGCTCTGAATTTCAAGTTCAGGACACTAACTGATTAAATTTTCAAATGCAGTGTAGAGCACTCCTCTCTAAAGATTTTGGAAATGGTCACTTTCTGCTCTCCCTAGGAAAAAAAGGACAGCAGAAAGTTTCCATGTCTCCCTAGGTCCTTCTGCACTTGTGTGTGTGGCCTAGACACAGGTCTCGATTTCTGCATTCATTTAATTCCTCCATTATATAAATTGAAAAAAAAATGCACCCAATTCACTTACGTAAACGGAAATATAGACACAAAACCCTTGACATTCTCTCTAATAATTGTTTAATGGAAGTTAAATGAAATTTACAAATAAAATGAAATGACAGTGTAAAAGCACTTATATGAATAATTAGGCATTACAATAGCAGCAGTGTGCTTGGCTTGTTCTTGTCTGTATTATTTCCATTTAGCAGCTGCTACACCTGACAAACCGTTGCCAGATGCTCTGAGTGTCCTCATGAACTTAACTACAGATGAAAAGTTATTCTGGACCTGCAGAAAAGTAGACAGATGCTTTGCTGACTTAGCAATTGGGAATATTCCTTCTCTGAACAAGTGGGAAATGCAGTAAATCTGTCTAAGATAGAAACAATTTGGTTAGCATTCACTGTTCAAATTATCTACTTCTGTAATCTCTAAAGTGTAGAGCATGTTGTTCACAAACTTTACTTGTAGCAAAAATGACCAACAGCTTACCACACATGCTTTTACAAATCAAAACACCTGCTCCCCAACAAGGGAAGGAGAATCCAGGTCTTTTGAATATCTGTGTCCTGATGATTACTCTGCTAATTTTGTATTAAGAACTAGAAATTACAGAATATGCTTCTGATTACTACCAGTGTAATAGAGTTGGAGACAGTTGCGAACAGTCTTTTGTAGAGTGAAAAAGAAAATTAGTATCATAAGACGTGTCACTGTGAATTCCTACCATCCGTCTAATGATGAATGACACCAGTGTGGATGGTATCAAGTCAGCCTATAGATTGGCTATATATATTTAGTAACCTGCAAATACATCACACAAAATGGCCCTGCACACACTGTGCATCAAAACAGAGCATATAATGCTTTGTCACAGGGTAAACTGCTCTATTAAAATGGTCGTGTGTTCAGAAAAGATGAAAGCAGCTGCTGATTTCAGCCCATTTACTTCTTTTTTTGACATTTTTTCTGCTGAAGTCTCATTTCGTGATTCAGGTTCCATTTTGCTGCTATTTGAATGCAACAAATTCTATTATTTTTTTATACGTTTTATTCTCTGATCCATGGGAATGTCACGAGGTACATTTTTTACAGTAATTTCAAACAGCACACTCTAAACTTCTTCTGAAAAGTGCAAAAAATCTTTTGTTCTTAATACATGTCTGGATACTCTTTCAAACATTTTGCTACAGTTTAATGTTATTGATTTGTGGTTTTTCCTGAGGTAAGCTGGTAGTGCTCCAAACTCAGTGAAATAGAACACCTAGGACAGATTGTCTGCTTGTGTAAGCTGTAGAAATTGAAGTATGTATATATATGTATGATCAACTTTGACAGCAAGATTTACCTATATATTAAAGAAATTACTTCAGAAGTATAAATGAGATTAGAATTTCTTTCTAGTCTTTTCTGCTCTTTTTTTCCCTTTCCTGATATAACTATAATGATTTTACTTGGCATAATATGATTGCTACTTTAGCTTAGTTTTTTCATTATAAAAGTATTAAAGGCTTTGCCTCACTTGACCTAATATCAGTGATTTAAAAGGTAAATATTGAGACTAAGTTTATTATCTAGACTTCCCTACTTTGTCAGGGATGAAAGATGTGATGAGTTGCCCCTGCAGGTACCTTCTTTCATGTAGCATGAATTCTCAGATGTCAGTCTCAGAGTAGATACTTGTCTTTCAGTTTGCCATGTCCCTTCATCCAGTACTGGTGTCTTAGTTCTATGTCAAGCAGTAGCATCAGAAGTCAACAACTAGAAGAAGCATCATCTTCTTGTTTCTTTTAACTTAGTGATATATTGCACATGATAAAATCTGGATTTTATTGGCAGCCATGTTATTTATCACAGCATCAGAGCAACGGATTGGTCCAGTTCCATGTGAAATGAAAACAAAGTCCCATAAAAAGCAATGGATGAAATAGCTTATTTACAGTTTTTAAGTGTTTGCTCTTTTTTTATGGAGTGCTTTTCTGTTCAGGTGAGATCTCTCTAGAGACACTTTATTTCTTGTGTGCTTTGGCTCTATGGTTGCTGCAACCCCTGGCCTCGAATTAATCAGTGGTAGAACATTAGAACCAAACTAAGCAGAAACAAAGTCTAACAATAGCCAAATGATTCAGGAAGAATAATAATCATGGACAAGAAATATTTAGCGACTGCAAAAACCCACTACATTAGTTTTTAATAGATACTGCTCATTAAATGAGATAAGCCTTTGAATGAAAAGAAGTGTGCAGGGAAGTTAAAAATGATAAACAGAAATGTAACAGTTGGTATGGTGCAGCATCAAACTGCACAAATGGAGTTAGTTTGAGCATTTAACACAGTTTTAGTCTACAGGAGGAACGGAGATGCTTAGTCAAGTTTTACCCTTTCTGCTGTGTTTGAGAACATGCACCCAGGCAGATGGTACAAATATGTACATCTCAGGTTTTTGAACTCTCAAATGTCTTATGTCACTAATACAACCTGTTTAGAGTTTGTAATCTGTTTACTACTTGATACGTGCACTTAGCCCCAAAATCACATATTTGTTCACAGAAGGTCCACAGCTGGAACACCAGGATGAAATCTTATGCGTGTAAATGCTTCTGTCAAGAGGCACACTCCACTTTGCTTAATTATTTTTTGGAGGGAAAATTCTGGATTCAGTTTCTTATGTGTCATAACCAGACATAAAAGTATTTCCCAGTGAATAATGGAATTGCCATTCTTGAAATTGCCAAACAATGAGCTAATTTCCTACTAACAGAGAACAAGATGCAGTGTTTGGAGTGTTTTTAAAATGTGGTACTGATTAATTCTGCATTTATTCAATGCTACATTAACTTTTTAAGTCATTCAGGTAGCATCAAATTATTTGCACTCCAGACAATACAAGCTTCCTCATTGCCTGCAACAGCAGTAAAATAGTTTCTGTTAAAGGATATATAGTGCCAACTGGAGAAGATAAAAATATTACAAAATTTTTGTGCAAAATATTTCTTTTATAGAAGCTCAGATTTTTTAATGTGTGGCAATTAATCGAAAAACAGGTGGGTTGTATTATTTAAATAAAAATGAATATGAACAAAGTTAATTACTGCAGGTTTCCAAGCCACTCAGATAATCATGGAAATACTACAATACAGTTAACTTTGTCACAGGTAGCAGGCTAAGTAATTTCTCCAGATAACTTGCAGCCCTGTTTGGATAATGCTATAAAAGATACTTTGAAATACTCGTTTTTCTAGAGGATGTTCTTTGTTCTGAGTCACATTTTAGTAATAATGAACTATATTTCTTGTCAAAACTCTTGTGGGCAAGTGACTATGACACAATCAGTGTGATTCAGCATCCTCCTCTTCAAATGAATTTCACAAAGACTCTTATAACTGTATTCAATATTAGTACAGACTTTGATACTAGATGTTTCTCTTCTTTGACAGGCAAGTAACAATGTATTTTAACTCTGGTAACATTATTTTTACCTGGTTTTTTTGCATTAATTTTAGTAGTTAATAATACAGTGAATCATCTTATTTGGATAGAAGTGTGGCAAACACTAGTGTTATGAAATGCCACTAATCATTGTGTTTCCATTCTTTGGATGGGAAAGAAGTAATTTTAGATTTCAGCCTTGAAAATGGTGATTTTATTTGGGCTGAAGAACAATATTTTTATGCCTCTTGTTCAAAATAAAGTCAAAATAACCCCCACATAATTGTTGAAAAATTTGAACCTGCATTTCCAAAATCTTGACCAGAATGTCTCAGATTGCTTGAAGCTCTGCAGTTGTTTGTGAGTGCAGAAATTACCATTCTGGCTGAGAATCTAGGGACTCATTTCATGCCTTCATGTTGAGGAGTCACAGGCTTCAGGAAGCAATTCAGTATTCATGAGTCTAGAAAGAAAATGAAGCTGTAGAGAGTGTCTAAGGAATGTTTGTCAGGAAGGTGAGAAGGGGATCGACTTCTTAAGGCTGCATTTTTCTTTAAGTGAAGAAAAGAGAAATAGCACTGTAAGTAGGAACCATCATGCAAACTCAGAAGCAGCTTGGGGTTTTAAGGTGCTACTACATGATGTTGAGTAGACATAGCCAGAAACCTCAAGTGTGGTTTGCTTATTTTTACATCTAGAGCTGGGTGCTGAACACTGTGGCAACTGCTACTTGTGATTTGCTAGGATAAGGTGATGTGATTCCCTGTGGATGAATCCATGTTACCCTACCTCTTATTGCTGATCCTTGCTACCTCAATTAATTAGCTTTCTCCTACTCCTGGTTCCGATTCCCTTGCCCATTCCCTAACAAAACAGAACATATGCTGTGGTCGCTGTGTGATACTAGCTACCGTTCAGCTTTATTTAATAACATTGTGTTACTCTGTGCAACAAATTCTGACTAATTGCTTCTCCACTGCTCTTCCAGTCTGTGAAAAGGTCAGCATTGAAAACCATCAAGTAGGAGCTTCCTGCCAAATCTCTGTAAGGTTGTGTAAAAAGCAAACTTTGGCAAATGAGGTTTGACTGGTGGGAAAGTTAAGGGTTATGATGAAAGAAATGTGCTCATCATGCTCATCATGCTCATCATTGATTCAGGTGCTGAAGTTTTTCATTTTTTCCCTAGGTGCAATCAACATAGACAGTTTTGACTTTGTAGATCTTGTGAAAAACTCTTCCTCTTTGCCTTTTTTAGCAAATCTAACTGCTTTCATATGAACTTGCTTAGTTGCTGTTATTTGGTTTATTACAGAATCACAGAATCACAGAATATTATGAGTTGAAAGGGACCTATAAGGATCATCAAAGTCCAACTCCTGGTCCTGTGCAGGACACTCCAAAGGCCACACCTTGTGCCTGAGAGCATTGTCCAAATGCTTCTTGAAATCTCCTTTTTCCCTTCCCTTCCCTTCCCTTCCCTTCC
>VXBB01006885.1:453256-629537 GCA_013399915.1 Illadopsis cleaveri
CCCCTTCTTGCTTTTTTCCTTAGTGCTAAAAAGTACACAATGTCTTTTTAATATTTAATTAATGGGATCACTTTACAGGTTTTAGTTTAAAGGTAACCATAGCACAAATGCATCCATTATTAACTGCAGAACGGCAGCGGCTTCTTGGGATCCCTCCTTAGTTTAATATGAGAACCCCTGTCAGCAGAAAACAGCGCTGATATTGTTGTTGAGTGTGACGAACTGGCAGAGGCGATGGGCACTGCGCTGGAACAATGCAAACTGCTGATATCAGTGGAGGAGGCAATGTTTAAAGGTGAGGGGAAGGCGGACAGCGAGAGGCTGCTGAGGAAGGTTCGGTTCCGCGTGGCGTCCTCGCACAGCGGGCGGGTGCTGAAGGAGGTGTACGCCGACGGTGAGGCCGCCGACTCACTGGACTCTGAGTGTGCCAGCAGCTCCGAGACCGACCACACCAGCCGGCTCAGTGAGGTGGATGGGCAGCACAATGGACACGTAGGGTTGGAGGGGGATGAAAATAATAACGAACAGGATGACTTGCTCATTTTAGTCAGAGCGACTAAAGAGAAGGGGTTTGGTACAAAGCGAGTCAACATCCTCAGCAAAAATGGCACGGTCAGGGGAGTCAAGCATAAAGTCAGCGCCGGCCAAGCCCTTTTTGACAATTTGGCAAAAGTATTTCAGGTAGGTGATGCAGATCTGCTGGCTGTAAGCTGTCTCTCTGTCCCTTTTAACTCTACACATTATTATTCCCTTTTTTCCAACTGCTCTCATTTAGGATTTCTCAATATTCTGTCTCACTCCCATTGCTATCCACTTGCACAACAGGGGCTCATTGGTCCTTCTAGCTCCACACTCTGTATTGACTGTGAACTTTGCTTTTCAAAATTGACCTAATGTTTGCTGAGTAGAAATATGTATGTTGTGCTTTTCATGTCTGGATTAGGAAAGAAATGTGACAGAGGATTTAACTGGAGCTTTGCTGGAGACTTGTACAGGTCTCCTGTACAGGGATGTGTAATGTTTCCACTCCTACTATATTAATTCTAATGAGTTTACAATGTTATCTACTGTCCCCTACATGTAAATATGGATACTTGCAAATTCCATTCTGTTTAATCTGCAAAGTAGATCAAACTAGGGGCAGGGTGGCAGCAATGACGGTTTTCCCACATGAAAATTTCAGGGGAATGAAATCTTAGCCAGAGGTCTCTTTTATTAATGTCTGTTTTCTATCTGTTTTGTAGAAGGAGCAGAATATCTGTATTTGAAACAGTATATGCCACACTAATGCCGTAGTCAGCAAAACACAGGCCTTCAGAAAAATCAAGATAAAAGTTCTAAAATATTTATCTCATATATATAATTTATTTGTATATGGTATTCAAGCCTTTCAATCATTAATATTCACACAGATAGCAACAAGTGTGCAACCAGACTCTTTCTGAAGTTCTTAAAATCCAGAATTATGCTTTTCAGTTAAATAATCCTGTAATGGTTTCAGGGCATTATTTTAAAACTTTTATGCAGTTTTAAATCACGGGGAATTTGATATTAATAATGACTCTTTTTGCATTTTGAAATTACTTTGAAATGAGGTAATTTCGTATTACATTAATAAATGTCAATAGATTAACATTTTCTTGCTTCTGGATATGAATTTATCCTCTGTGTGGTACCTAAATTAACAGTCTTTTTGTCAATGTGAATGTTCCTCTAGAAGTTGAAGTTTCAGAGAATAATTTCCTGTTCATTTTTGTTTTTTACATCACATTTGATGATTCTCAAGTAGTTTGCTTTCTTTGAAGCTACTCATGGAAGAGTTTGGCCTTAATTCCTTATTCTGATAAAATTTGTAACAAACTCACTTTTTTAAAGTAGATTTGAATTAGTAAGTATTAACTAAGGCATGGTTGAGTTCTTCTCCAATTCCACTGTTCTGTGCTGTTTCACTACGCAGAGTACCCAATTTCACCCCACTAGCCTCATTCCCTTCTCAAAGCTGTCTTCTACTACATCAGTAACACCAAGCTAAGACATGTGATTCAGCTAAATAAACAGACCCATTTGAAGACATATGCACCTTAATCAGTGTCCCTGCCTTATTGTTTTTTCTATCCCCAGTTTTAGGTTGGAATTTCTTCAGGAAAGGCCCATGGACTGAAATCAATGTACTTTGATTGCAAAGCTTCTTGTATTCCTAGCAGAGTTAATGGTAGGACCAGTGCTATTTTCATGAGGTGCTTTGCCAGAAGAAAGTATTTTCTTGAAAGGAGGCACATCCATCTTATAACTTCAGAAAATTACACATATCCAAGTCTACCACAGAATTCCTTAATTAAAACCTGTAAAACGTTGACTGGTTTAAAAGGTGGTAAGGATTTTTTTATTGACAATGTTTTACTGTGGAAGAAAGGGGAAAAATTAAATTATCAGATGAAAACAAACCAAACAATTTTTCATACAGCACGTAATTACAATAAAGAACTCTCTGCTACAGGCATTGCAAAGTCCAAAAGAAAAGTGGAAGTGGATGAGGAAAATATATGTGGAACTTAGAAGCGTCTTCCTAGGTAGATCTAGATGAGTGATTTCCAGAAAAAGTGATATATTCTTACATTAAGCACCTACTGGATCAAAGACATATGTTCAACAGTACAGAGAATATAATGATTTGAGGTTTCTACACAAATTCCCATTTCCCCAGAGATGAAATTCTAAGTCTAGTGAAAAAGAATGATGGTTTGCATATCTTTTATGTCATACTCTGAGCCAATTTTGTATGCCACATGGTGAGTACAGAGGAAAGCAAAACCCAAAGGTTAGCTTTGAGATGGATTTGAAACTGCTCGATCCTAATGAGAAATATGATTGAAATCCATCCAACTACAAATGAAATAATGGATGAGATTAGATGATTATTCCTAGTTTTCTGTAAGCATGTTCCAGACAATTAATTGAGCTGTAATACCAGTTAGAGAACAACAAGAGTTCTTCTTTCAAAGATTTAGTAAGATAGAAAGATGTCTTTGTTGGCAGGTACAATACAAAATCTCTTGATCTGGGCATTTTTCTAAGTTACCCCTTTGATTATGTGAGGTCATCTCCAGTTACATGTTCCTCTTAGATAAGCAGCAGCAAATGTGTAACAACAGTAAAGAGGAGAGTCTCCCTGAGGAGAGTCCATCTCTGCCCTTTGATGATTCAGCAGCAGGAACTCATATGAGATGAATTCATTGTATATTTCTCAGCATTAGTGTCAAGTCAATATTTTACATCTCAGAGTATGCACATGATCTTTTGACAATCCTGCATTCTAAGCACTGATAAATTCTTGTATGCAATGCTTCTTATTAGTATTTACCATATCACTTCCTAACTAAAATGTGCATGTAAGAAGCCAAATACTGAGTGTGTGTGAGTGTCCTGTGACTCTGAAACCAGCGTATGGGTTTTTTTCTGCAATATCAGCATTCCGATTCTTCAGACTATATTTGCAAACTCTAAGATACTATTTCCCTGAATCCTTAGAGGCTCCCTGTGATAGAGGAGAGATTCTTTAAAGCAAATCACTTTGCTCAGGTATTCCAGGGATAAGCAAGGATTCATTAACTGGGCTTCATTATGTTGTGCAGTCAAGACCTTTGATTTTGTCTGTTAAATACCTGTGCTAAAAGTACTTGTCTATTTTAATATTCTATAGAAATATTGAGAGGTGTGAATATTTTTTACTTTCTTACTACAGTCTTTCTACAGAATTGGTTCAGACACTTTCTTCCCACAACAAACTTATCTGAAAAAAAAAATCACACTTCCTGGAGCTTTTTTCAATTTGAAGAGAGTGATGTAGTGCAGGAAGTATTTCTAGATGAAAAAGTCTTTTTGGTTGTTGCTATATGACACAAACATGGTCTGAGAATATATATCTAGTGGATGTGTGTCCCCTGCTACATCTTCCCACAGTCACGCACTCAGCACTTTCCTCCCCCGTTCAATCCATGACCTCACATTTCCACTGCTCCCTGGGAAGCTGAGTCCTTCACATTACTCTGTCTGAGGACTGTCTGTCCCCAGAGGAGAGCTGCTCCGGCGCTGTGACTATGAAAGGTCTCCCTTTAGATCGTCCCTGCACACCGAGTCATCCCTTGGTGAAGCTGCTGCCAGGTGAGTGTGAGCAGCTGTGGCAGCTGGGGCCAACACAGCCATGGGGGTGGAACGTGGGACAGAGCAGGACACATCCAGGGGTTGCCTCAGCTTCAAGGCAGAACAATCTGGGGGAAGAAAGCTGGGGAAGAGACTAGCTCTATCGATGCTTCAGGACAGCATGGTTTCCATGGCAACCCCTGCAGCCTTTTCCTCCTTGGGGTGGATGCCACAAAGAGACTGTTGACATAGCAACCACATCCTGGCCGGGTGAGGGAGTGGTGGGTGGGGTGGTGATGGGTGTTGATGTAACAACCACTTTGGGTGAGGAAGGTGGGAAGGAGGTCACTGGTGGTCAGCTGTGGAGGGCAGGGACAGTCACATGTGTCACCCAGCCTCCACTAGCACCTAACCTGGGCCTGAGGATAGCCTCCCACAGTGCTGGAAATACAGGCGTCAGACATCTGGGAACAGTTTATTTGTGAGAAACACACACTACTGAAAATCCTGAAAAGCAGGAGGGAGCTGGAGCTCCCAGTCTCCCTGTTCATGCAGCTCCTTGGTATAAATTTTCTCCTGCTGAGACTAAAGCTGACAACATTGGCAGCTCTGAAGCTGGGGACATGACCTGCCAATTGTGTCAAAAGCATAAACCCCTTCTCTGCATATCTGAAGTAACTGTGGTTTTATTTCAGTATACTACCAGAAATTTTGTATTCTAATATTACACTACTGTTTAAATGCCAATGGATATGAATATTTCCTGTAACTTTCTGTAAAAAGTAGTAGAGAAACAGTTCTTTTTTCTTGAAATAAATATAATTCTCTTACAAACAATTTTTATTACTAAGGCATTTCTATGGCTGTGGCTGAGTCACATAGAGCAAAAATCCTGGGGTCATCTAATATATTACTAGGTAGTACAATGATCATTTTATGCCAAACTGGGTTTCTTTCCCAATGTGCAATGTAATAGAGCTCAGCCAAAGGTTTTACACAGGTCTCTCCTCATTTTCCTTGTTTCAGCATGCGTGTTTTTCCTCCATTCCCATACTTCCACACTCCACTGGCCTTCCAGCCTCCTCTGAAAGGTCAGGTTCTGCTAAATTAGTCACAAAACTCTTTCTCAGGCAGGGCTTGATGACGTCTATAGCAAAAGGGCAGGGCGGGTTAACAAACCTGAAGAATTCCTTTATGAGCATTGCGTCAGACAGGATATGGGTGAAGTGTCAGACATAACACACTCAGTCTTTGCAATATTTCCAAGCACAGATTTTCAGATGGACCTCACATTTAAGGTTGTGAAGTACAAGTCATTATTCAGCCTGCTGAAGAATGAGCTTATTAATGTTTAGAGAGAAAGGTGGGAAAGAATCATATGAAAATCTGTTAAGAGGAGAGCTTTTGGGGTGGTTAAGAGTACTTTCATCTTTCTTTACTTGTAGGTGACCTGCAAAAGCGAATACACAGCAGATCATGCAGAGCTTACAAACTGATAGGGCTAGCTGGTACCACAAACAAAATGAAGTGAAATACAGCAGCAAAACCAACCATTTTCCAAAGAAGTCAGAAGCTGCAAAGTGATGTTAAGGAAAGGTTTTTGTGTAGCAGTACAAGCAAAGGTTTCTAGGGTGGGTGACATGTTGTATACCACTGCAGCCTCTGGAGCATATATCACTACACATTGTGATATCATATATCACAATCTCCAAAAGTCTGGGGAGACGAGAAAGAGAGATCTGCACTTTCACTGGAGAAGCCTTACCAAGACTTGAAGACTTGATAAAGAGAAGTCTCTTTCTCACTGATTAGCTGATGATCAGTGCTGACACTCTGGAAATCATTGGACTATTTGACTTCAAAATCCTCTTTTAGGACTGGAGAAAGATTGTAAAAACTCTCCTGAACTTTGCCTTCATGTTCTTCTCCATACACCCATGACCCTGACTCCCAAATGGACTTAGCTTACAAATGAAAAAAATGGACTGGATTGCTTGTATGGAGCATTTGATGTAGTAATGTCCCTTATGTGGATAAATACCAGTGAGCTGCAGGTATCTGAGTTACAAACTTAGAGTGCATTTTCCTAGTGCTAGCAAGTATGGAAAACTAATTATTGAACAGTGTTACACTGAAATCCACTGGAGAACAGGAAAAATTGCAATGACATGGAGGAGGTTCAAGTGATTATGAAAAGCAGATTTTTTGCTTGTTCCAGGAAATTCAGAGTTAGAAGGGTGATTAGATCACCACTGGAACGGGCATAGCATTGCTTCACCTTCAGAAGGTGTACTTCTGTACCTTCAGAAGGTTTTGATCTGTGACCACACTGCATGGGACAGTGATACAGCTGATGCTGTTGATCATTTCACAGTTATTAGAAGTGGTTTCCAGAGCAGATGTCTGAACAGACACACTGAATTTAAAAAGGAGATGGGCAAGTCTGTGAGCTTGTAACTAGAACCTGGATTTGGTCAGTTCTTAGGATATTGGTTTTTTATTGTTCACATGAGGTCACAGAAGTCTATTACTAGACTATTCAGGACATTTTAGGATTTGCTTCTGTTGGACTTGAATTACATATTTGACAGGATCATTAAATAGATTTTTAAATATCTAAACCTCTGAAAGTGATATACAAGCTTTGAGTTAAAAAAGACTTGGCTGTCTCATTTTCAAAATGTGTAGATTTGGGATGTCTTGACTTCTCAATAGACTCAACATCAGGAAGCTTACAACAAAACTGTGGTTAAATGTATCACTTTTTAAAGACTGAATCAATAACTGAAGAAAAAAAAAATTATAGGCTTTTATGCTGGCAGTCTGACCAGCATATACTGGACATCTGTCTAACGTTCCAGTGCCAGGCATGGCCTCAAAATTATTCTTGCCCTGATGAGTCTTGATCCTTGTAAAGGATCCATGATTGAGTTCAATGTTCGTGAGAAGCTGGCCTTCTCCCTTGCATGGGAAAGAGCATAGCAAAGAAGGAGTGGTGTTACTGCAGTAAATATGTATATACAGAAGATGTAGTACTAGAGCGAATCAAGACTTTAGATATAGATTCAAAAAACTCACAAGCCTCTGAGGAAGTACTTGGACATCAATCTCCAAAAATAAGATTCTCCAAATCTCTCTTGATGCCACCTTGCCTCAAAGGCACCAAGAACCTTTCCTTAATGAAAAATTCACTAATGCTCTGCCTTGGCCATGTGCCTCAGCTTGTCAGGACTGACCGCTCCTGACAGTTGCTTCCTACTTGTGTCCTATGGGATCCATTAAATAGGGGTTTCATTGCCTGTCCCATCTGCATGGCTTCATGCAGTAGGTGTTCCATGAGCATTCCTGGTGGATCAGCTCCTACACAAACTGCACATAAGCAGATGCTGCTTTGTTACAAATGATGTCTGCAGGAGGCAAAAGTAGGAGATGTACTTTGGAACAGTCACAAGACAGCGAGAATAAGTTACTGGAGCAGAACACAGACTTGTTGATTCTCAACTTGCCAACCAAATACTACTGCATTCTTCAGCATCATGCTTGACTTCCATTTTCTTCATCCCTCCCTTCCTCCTCCTTTCCTCCCTTCCTTTTTCTCTTAAGCACTATAGTGATCACATTGTTCCAGCATGAAGGTATCCTAGAAAAACTTGTAGCCTGTGACCTGCTTGTTAGGGAAAAGAGGTAGAGAGGAGACTGAATCAGGTATTCAAGACATGAGAGATTGCAAATAATCATGTTCTGCTGCCTTGTTTCATCCTCTCTCTTTAAATCTAAAAATATATTTGCTTTCTTTTCGAAAGAATGGATGCAAATGCCAAATGGAAGAAAAGGCTTCCTGGTTGTACTAAGTGGGTTTCCTGTCATATTGACCTCAGGAAATTCTCTGAGCTGAAAATAGTCATAAAATGAAACTGTATTAGTAGGAAATGCCATATATGCTTTCCAGACTCTTAATTATCTGTCTGGTAGATGACCTGGAATACCAGATGAGCCCTGGGTCTGATCCTGTGTACTGCTCTGGGACCTTTACATAATGTCCCTTTGTGGGACTGCTAAATAAGGTGCCCAGCCTCAGAATTAACATGGAAAATGCTTCATCTTACTTCAAACTAACTTGAAAAAGGGTCATGTTACACAAGCAGCCTATCAAAAATATTTTAGGATGCTAGCACAGAATTTCTTTTTACTTATTCTAAGAGTAGAATGTTTTTCCTGAATTGGCCTCTTACAACAGAGATGAAAAAGATGAACTGATTAGTCTTAATCATTAATTAGTAGCAGTAACCCTTGTCTTTTGCCATCTGTGAAACTCAACTTGGTAACTCAGCAGGAAAATAAGGACAAAATATGTTTTGAAGTATTCTTCAAGATATCAAGAAAAACTGGGGCTATTCACTTTTCTTTGACACGGTACAACAGGCTGTCTGTTCATTGGCCCTGAATCTTTGCATGCCTTCAACACAGCAAATACAAATTTTGTGGAACACGTAAACATCAAATAAATTACCTATGTGTTTAATTCCTAGCATCATACTTGGTCATTGACCCATAATTTCGTGTACAAATAAATTACTCTGCAACCAAACATTTCAGGGTTCTCATTGCACTTGAATATCTTAGATTAAGTATGTTTTACTTAAAACTTTACAAACATGGACACAAATATTTGGCTACATTGGGCCAATTTGTCCCCAGAATGTACAGCTGCGCAATTGCAGAAATTTGGTAATAATGAAAATGAAAACCTTTATTAAACCTTAAAAAAATTTCTAATGAGTTAAGTGCATTGAAATCCCATTATTTAGTTTAAAGATCTCAAAATTGTTTCAGTTCTGGACTAGAATTTGCAGATACACTAAGCTAGAAAAAATAAATGTGTATGTGCCACAGGTGTTGTGTTGCTAGACTGCTCCAGTCTGTCAACAGCTTGCTGTGATATTTGTCTACTAGGCTTGTCAGTTTATTACATTCTGAACCAAAACAAGGTACATGATTAACAGCTTGATAGAAAGAAATGATCAAAAAGACATTTTTTTTTCTTGAGTAGAACTTTAGCCTGTAACTGCAATGTTTGGTGACATCATAATTTTGTAGCTGAAATATAATAAAACATTCTTTAGAATGGAATTTGCAACCAGAGGGAAAAGGGTATGGCTTTCATGAATGAAAACCTTTCTAATTGCTGCAACATCCACTTCAAGGTAGTACAAAACATGATAATCAAACCTCAAGAAATTTTTCCAAAGCTTGTAAGAGGAGTTATAGGACAGCATCCCCAGTCTGTTGATTTTGAAAAGAAACTGTAAAGTTACATCCAAACAGGCAATCCTGTGGCTTTGCTTGATGCAGTAGTTATATTGTGGAGAAACTGCCACAGCACGACTCTTTATAGCCTCCATCATAGAAAGCAACAGAAATGGTCACAGACGAGCAGCTGGAGTCACTGAGGCAGAGGCTCATTTCACGCATGGCAAGAAAGAAGACAGAAAAACCATTATTCATTGCTAGTATGAATTGTGGAAAGTATTTTAACAACCTTAGTACCATTTTGCTTTGGAACTTTATCTAGAGACATCATCCATCAATGTCAGACGAGCTTGTCTTCTATACTGCAGTAAAACCACACACACACTCATTCTTTCTCCATTTCTCAAAGAAATATAAAAAGCCTTACTGTCCAATATTTGCACATGTTTATAACACCATGCCAAATTATGAGCTGCATTGACAAATCAGCCAATGCAGGTACAAAGGCAAAGAACAGCTTCTTTAGGGAATTCACCCTTGTTTCAAATACTACTGATTGCTAATTATCTAGCAAGCTTTAAATCTATTAGGAATTGTAAGGAGTCATACATTGTTATTTAAGAAAAACTTGTTTTTCCTTGAAAATTCTGTAAGACAGAAGGAGCTCAGTCACTAGAGAACTTACAGTTTTATAAAGAAAACACAATATTTTCCTGCCCAGCTGCTCATGTCTTGCTGTTGTTTACTACATTTAAATGCAAAGCACTCTCCCTCCTAGCCCTACAGGCACCTATGAAACATTTCAGTGTTGTTCAAGTGGAGAATTTCCTAAGAGGCAGACTGATGGACACAGTGAAAAATGAGAGGTTTAAGAACTATGGCTTCTTTCCACCTGTCGCAGGTCCTAATCTGCACCTTGAGAACTTCTCTTTCCATGTGTTGGCTGATGAGATCTCTGGTGAGACCCACCTGCAGTGCTGCATCCAGCTTGGGGATTCTTAACACAGGAGAGAAATTGACCTGTTGGAGCAAGTCCAGAGGAGGGCCACCAAGTTGATCAGACTCTTATGAGGAAAGGTTGAAAAAATTTGGTTTGTTCAGCCCAGAAAAGAGAAGGCTTTGAAGTGATCTAATTGTGGGCTTCCTGTACCTGAAGGGAACTTAGAGGAAAGATGGGGCAAGACTCTTTACAAGAGCATGTAGTGACAGACAAGGGGGGATAGAATTCTTTGAATTCGAAGACAGTAGGTTTAGATTAGATATTAGGAAAAAATTCTTTACCATGGGGGTAGTGAGGCTTTAGAAGAGCTGCCCATGGAAACTGTGGATGCTCATCCCCTGGAAGTGTTCAAGGCCAGTTTGGATGAGTCTCTGAATAACCTGCTCTATTTGAAAGTATCCTGCCAATGCATTCTATGATTCTATGATGCTTTCAATCAGATTCACTCACATACAGTGGGTAAATCTGGTTGTTCTTTCAAATCCCACAATGATTCAAAAATATAAGCACCTACTCAGACCCTTCATGTTCAAACTTAAACTGTCATAAGGATTAAAAAAGTTCCATTTCTAAAGGATTTGTTCAGGGAATAGATTCTTTTAATCTAAATGGAAAATAGCTTGCACTGGCAGCTGTTGTATCTGCTGAGTGGTCAAGCCTTTTGCAAACCTGTCTGCTTTGATGCCTTAAGTTTTAGCATTCATATTTTTAGATTCTGTGCTGCCTTAGTGTGTGACTGAACTCCATATAAAGTGTTAACAAGTTCTCCTCACAGTTTAGTTAGACAAAACAATCCTTTTCCAGCCAAGAACCAAGGACACTTTTGCAGCTTCAGGCCTAAGAAGTATAAACAACAGCGAACTGAGGAGAGCAATCTGTGAGGATGGGACTCCATAACCTGAAGCTGTAATTGGACAATTGGTCCCAATATGTAAATGAACCAAAATTTATAAAAGTGTGAAAATATGTGACCAGTCATCCATCTTGCGCTCATCTTGGGTGTAGCCTTGGCCAGGCTCTTGTACTGCCCAAGGCGTACTCTTAAAGGCCTTTTCATAAATATCTACTTTATTCCTTTAACTCCGTCTAGCCTCTGTTCCAGGTCCGCTTCTCTAGGCATCAGCTTGGTGGATAATATTCTTTTGCATCCTCATGTGGAAGATCATGGGGTGGAAGGATACTTTTACTGGCCAATATTTAGAGCTGAATACAGATAATTAATACTATTGGGGTTTTTTTTTAGCTGCTCCTGACTGGGGGCAGTCTTGAATCATGTAGTTCCTTCAGTCAGGTGGTTTCATCATCAGCTACTCCAGGAGTTCTCTTTTGAAGACACAATAGATAAGGGCAAGAGGTTTCAAAAAAGGAGAATGGTCTAGTGAAATTTCTGACCTGCTTCTTACGCTGTCTGAGTTCTCATTTTGGAAGAAGTCTATTCAGTGGACAGAAATGAAATCAAGTATGGAGCTTCAGCATTGTTTGAAGACATGAAATAAGAATAAATGTTGTTATTGATTCTTCGTGCTACACAGTATTAAATGATATCTATGCAAAGAAGCCATTGAAATTTTATCCCAAAAGAAAAGCAAACAGATGATTTAATAATCTCAGCTTCTTCATTTGTAGTCTTATTCCTTGAACAGAACACATTTAACTCTATGACATGATATAGATTCTAGCCCCACAGTAAGAACGTTATTATATGAAAAGTATGATTTTATGAACATTTTATTTAAAAAATACACATCTCTGGGCAAAATCCTGAATTAAGCTAGAAGGTAAAGCTGCTTACACTGGCCTTGGTAAAACATTAGTTCAGCTGTAGATGTGATATATACAGAATAACAAACTTGGTAGCTTTTCTGGCCAACAGGTTTAGGAGCTGGTATAAAGCATACAACCTGCTATATTCTGATTTTCAGACATTATACCTATATGGTTAAAAACCAAGAAAAAACAAAAGCTTACACCTTTCACCTAGAGTCTTTCCAGAAATTAAGTCTATAATACTGTTTCATGAAGTTGTCTTGTATTTTGCTCACAGAGAACTGGTGGATGAGTCATCTGTCCCCTTTCATACATCAAGGCCAGCAGCCACAGTATAGGTTATTCTAGGGCACACCTGGTTTATGTATGCTGTCTAGGAGTTGTAGCTGCATAAAAATCTCAAGCTCTCTGCCTTTTTTGAAAATCTATTGCTTACAAAAGAAATGAAGCACTTTAAGTGTGCAACGTAGATGGATATTTAATTTTAAAAATGGATATTGAGGATATAAGTAATAATTAACTACTCAGTGTTTGAAGATGAAGGTACCAAATTTCTAGGTATTATTAAGTAATGAGGTAGCTGAGAACATAGTTCCAATTAGGTTAAGTGGTAATGCAGGGAAACAAGGTCCTTCAACACTCAGTGCTAATGCAGGACAAAGTAGTGCTATAACTACAAGAAACTCCTTTGCATCACTTCCATGTGTCGAGTGAGAGGGCTCTCTGAGAGGTAAGGGCTGAGTCAGCACTTTGGTGCACTAATCACACCATAACTTTGATCTCTGCCCCATTCAAAACCTGTGCAGAATTCATTACTGGTTGCAGAGTGCTTTGTGACCCCAGGTGTGATAATGCTCCTTGTCCACCTGACAAATGGTTGTCTTTTTCCTTTGGTGTAGTGCAAATGACAGCTCCAATCTTTACAGAATAGCCTGTTTTTATCTCCACCCACAGGAGTAACATTTTCAGCTAGACTTCAAGTTGTATAAAGTGTCAGGAAAGAAAAAACACATAATACGTCAGGGGTTTGGAATGGAAGAAATGAGGGAGAGTGGTGGTTTCCCTGATTTACTCACCATTCCCTGGGAATTTCAGGATTTTAGTGCATCTCATTTCAGCTTCCATTTGTAGGAATATAGTAAAAGATAAAACAACTTGTGACAGAAAGCTTGTTTTCTGCTGAGCATGATGTATCCAGGATGTATCCCAGATCAAAACAAGAATTTTTTTAACCCTTTCCTCTCATTTTATTGCTTAGGAAGGTAAATTGTGAAGAATGATAGCAATTTTTAAATTTTCTCTGCTGTTGATTGCAGTTAAGAATGACACTATTTCATTTAGGCTATTTCCTTCTTTAGTTGTTTCTTTGAGTGAACAGTTCTGTTAGAGATGACAGACTGGCTTTAGGCTGTAATTAATCCATGAAAGTCTAAAACATTTTTCAATGAAAATGCAACGTATTTTTGACTGAGCTGAGTGTGATTAGGGCTTTCCTGAATACCAGTTTTTAATTGCTGATTCTCTCTAGCACTAGGAAAATCACCAGTTGTAATTCTGCTGCAAATATAAAGAAATAATGGACTATTGTGTTTTTTCCCATGATATTCTGGTATACGAATATCACCCACTTACCACACAAAGCATAGCTGACAAAGAAGGAAGAGCCATGTAATATCATGAGCAGGATCTCACCAGCTAACTGTTTTATTCTCCAGTCAGAAATGTGATGAATGGCATTTGTAAGAAGCTCAACAGACTAGAATACAGTTTTCATAGACCTCTAATGCCTGTTAATTAACCAAACTAACTGACATTTGGAAACTATAAAGGGGATCACTGCATGCATTAGCTGCACCTGGCAATGTTTAAATGTAAAATGAGTCAGAGATCCTTGTATGTATGTGTTACTATTATGCCATTATTAGCATTTATCAGTCTCTACAACAGTCTAAGGACACCAAGGCAATATTTTAGAAAGAATGAGTAAGGAACTGGTGAAAGAGAGGAACAAAGAGAAAGAGGGAAGGGATAGAAATATTCTTTTTTCTAAACCTCATCTGCCAGCCAGAAAACACTATACAGAGTATTCCAAAGCTGCTGCCAAGTTAAAAATAAATGGGCCAGAGCAGACATTATAATTTTCATGATAGCCATTTGCTGCTGATCATACAAGTCTGTTTCTCTGCAGTATGAAATGTTCTATGGGTTGAAGCAGCAGTGCTTACAGACAGATGGGGTCAGGGTTCACAAACCAGAGCCATGCTGTTTGCTAACTTTTCCACGTGATCTGAGATATCAAACACTTTCATCTTTATCTGTCCATCCTCAGCAAGTCCTGTTCTAGTTCATTTCTGACTGAAGCCATCCTTACTTACAGATTTACAGAATATTTTCAAAGAGGACATGAGGTGGTCAATGATTGTCCCCAAATAGACAACATAGGTTCAAATACCTAGAACAGTGTGATAAATAACAAACAAAATTGTTATTTGTTATTTGTTATCTTGTTCATGACAAGAGAATATAGAATTTGAGCTCCACAACTGCTGTTTCAGGCAAATGTATTATGTTTCTTTTTTTAACAATTCAGGGTGTCATAATGGGAAATGGTACATAAGTGAACAGCAGAATTACCAAAGTCTGACTATGTAGTAGGATTAAATATTCCCTCCCAAGGAAAGTAAAAATATTTGAAAAATCTTACTCACATTATTAAAGATAAATCCCCAAAACAACTTAAAATGTCAGTTGGAAATGGAAAATAACCATGCCACAAAAATAAATAGTCATTCATTCAAATATTTCATACATACATCAAAATATAAGCAAGTCTAGAGGTGTTTAAAAGTTCTTTTTGGTCAAGTGACCAAACACTAAGTACTAAACTGAAAACTTTTAAGTGCACCTACATACTCCCTCTTTTTATTTCCAACCCCTCTTGTTTTGAGTAGAACCAGAAAACAGAAAGACCCAGAAGAAAAAGAAATAAAAAAGGAAAAATTGAACAGTATTTTTTAAACTTGAGTAAAAGTTTCATTTTATCAAAGTTCAATTTTCATTTCACTCAGCCTATTTATTCCTGTTGCTAGCAATAAAAGATAGAAGTGAAATAAACTCTGATCAGCTGTTGAATAATAATTATTTTCATACTCCTACATATAACTGTTATCACCAAGTGGTATCATAACTGTTAAGCAGTAGGAAATTAAGTGATGTAATCTAGGACAAATCTTCTAAGAGTGGAGGCTTATTCTCAGATTTCTGGAGACTGTAATTTTTTAGAATTGTGTAATTAATACTAACATTCTTCTCATGACCCATCTGGGATGCATTGTTTCAGTTCTCTGGTCTTCCATACTATTTACAGGCACAGCTTCAGGCAGGCAGATGCTATGCAGCTCAAGCCATACATTTTTAATTTACTGATAGCAGAATTTCCTTAGGTGACATGCTGTAGACTTTTTTCCCCTCTTTTACATTAATTAGTTTCTGTTTGCAAGGTGCACTGAAATAACAGTGACCTTCCAGTTTGCCTGTTCTCTATGTGTTGTCAGTTAGTAAACACAGAAAAAGAAGAGGAATGATAAACTGTCAACGATTTTTACTTTCACATTTAGTTTGACTTCTCAATTTCCAGCCATTTAAAAATGCTTGTATCTTACTCATGTCTGAGGCAAATTGCATAAATTGTTATGCTGCTGTTCCGTGAGCAAAGTCTTCAGTAAACTGTCTCCAGATAAACAGCTGAAAATTGTCAAAGTAGAAAATCAACTCTTTCCTTGTCCTTTCTCATTGATGTAAAAAAGTCATGAACCCTCCCTGGGATAATTTAAAAGCTGGGTCCCCTTAGTTTCACATAGATCAGACATGTTATTGTAGCCAAAATGAGTCCAATATGTAATGAAAATTCAAGCCAAAATTTAGTCCTAAGTTAACATATCTCCAAATGCTCACAGGATTCGTGCAACAACATAATGTTTGTATAGACATCACAACTGTTTGCACTCCTGTCACAACATCAGCCATATCTGCCAGAAATAATATTCTCCTTCCAGAAGAGGGAACTTTCAGTTTGACCACTGATATGCAATGCTTTATAGCAGGTTTCTTTGGACTAGGTGTGAATCTTATTCCAAATTATTTACACATAATCAAATACATCATGACTTTTGTGAATTTTGTATCTGATGATTTTAAAGGAATTCAACTTACATCAAGCAGTACAGGAGATGAGATATAAAATGATGATGAGTGGATATTGGGATCTAATAAGTAAAACACTAGGTTATTGGTGGTGGAAGCAAAGGTCCTCCTGCCTGGTCTGGTCTGGTCATTTCTGGTCTGGTCTCCTCTCCATTTTTCTGTAAACATACTTGAAAAGATAAAGGTAACCAAGAGCCAGAACTAGTGGAAACCAAGGTCATGACAAATGATGCTGAGTGTGTTGTACATACTGAGTTAAAGTAATTAGTGTTCAGAAAATCTCAAGTGGTAATTACACAAGGTCTGTGACTGTGAATGCAGGGGATTGGCTGGAGGGAAATAAAATAGAAACACTGATATTGTAGAGGGAATTCAGGAGATAAATGCTTGTGGAGAAAACTGAGTTTGCCTGTGAGATGCTGAAGAAGCTCTCTGATATCTGGATTCATAGAGATATCTTGGAGGGAAATGGAAAAGCTGTGATTCCGGTTTTAGAAATCTTGTTTTGGAGCCTGAGAATCTGATGTGTTGGCTCTGGTGAAACTGAAACAATTTAAGATGCTCTGTATTTTCAATGTTAAGATGATTAGGTGAATGTGTTCACTTGGATTTAGAGAATTCCTCAACAAAACTGCCTGAGAGAGAAGCAATAGTTTGAATTCAACACATTTCAGACATAAACTGCAACCAACAGGAAGTGCCAGAAGGGCAGAGTTCTTCTGAAATGATGGCACTGTGCATGCTCCATGGCAATGCATGATGATGATCTTCATACAAAAGGACAAGCTATTTGTGACACTTTCAGTGAGTACAGATGTCCAGAAACCAGGAAACGTGTTCACCACGAATGCCCCTGGTTCCATCTGGGGACATCTATCTGCTTAGCGGTGTGAGACCTCTGGTGGGCTTCTGTCCCATTTTAGTTGACTCATTATATGCTCAGCCTTACTGAGACATAACAAGGAGGTGCCATCTACTTCTGAGCTGGCGCCATGGGAGTCAGATTTCAGCCACTCCCACAGCCCACCTGCAGCACAGGCTTGTAATTTTGACCTTATGTAAACCTCAAGAAAAGGTAAAGGCCTCACTTAAATCAGCTCCTTAATAGTTGCTAGAAACCTCAAGTGTGGCAGTGAAGTACTCTGTCTTGAGAGAACAAAGCCAAAAGTGAGAGACAGAAGAAAAAAGACTCCCACATGCTGGCAGTGTTAGAGGAAATAAAATCACTTCTGGAGGCCTGGCAAAATTGGGTGCTCATATTAAAACTTATTTTAAAATTAATGACTTTGACATGGAAGACAGATGAAGAGCTTTCTGGGGGGAAAGGGAAGCTTACTCTGCAATCTGATCAGGACTTTGAAATAAAGAAAGAAAAAGGGATGAGGGAAACATGAGCTTTCAATTACAACTTGAATTCAGAAATTTTGGCAAAGACAGATGAATGGGAGTAGTAGGAAGTTTTTTAATACTGTATTTCAATCACACTTGTTGGCAACCAACATTGAGTTTAATCCTTTTGTTCATTCTTTTGATTACAGCCTAAAAATACCTATATTTTAACTGTGTCTTATGGTGAATTTTTTTGCAACTTTTTTAGCTAAAAGAACAAACCGTAGTGTAATTTTCACCAGAAATTCAGTTCTGACCACAAGGTAATTTGAAGTTTTGCAAAATTTGTGCGGTTTTTACCATTAAATTTTCGTGAATTTTGCTCTTCATCTGTATCTGACTTGCAAAGTCCAGTTCTTAAGAGGTGGTAATAAAATTTAATAAGCACTTCCAATCAGCATTTATTTTATGCTGTCAAAGACCCAAGAAACAAATGAGAGAGCTAGTATATCCTGTAACACTGTAACACAACTGTGCAGAATTATGGGTTTCAATTTCCTGATCCAATGATTACATCAAATAAAGAAAAAAATTTTTATATTGCCACTCAGATTTTTCAGCTGAAAGCCATTTATCAAACATAGCATATAATCAAACATCAGGAACACTACCTTATAAATCTCCTACTAGCACTGCACCTGTGGAAAACAAGTGTTTCCCTGGTTGGATGCCAGGTTTACAGCACACTTCAATCAGCCTTGCAATACAGAGTAGGCACAGAGGGGAAATATGGCATAACCCAATGCCAAAGAAAACTCATTTTCAGGACAGCTCCTGACTGGAGTTTGCACTCGAATCACAGAATCATAGAATGGTTTGCACTGGAAGTGACCCTGAAGATTATCTGCTTCCAAACCCCTTGCCGTGGGCAGGGATGCCCCTTCTAGACAAGGTTGCCCAGAGTCCCATCTAACCCTGCCTTGACCCTTCCATGGAGGGAGTATTCACAGCTTCTGGGCAGTATCATGTTCTGTGTAAGTTAAGGTAGATATTAAGCATGTTCATATTAAATATACTGTAAAACAGCCATGAAAAGCAAAAGCTACTTATCAGAAACAGCAGCATTTTCCCACTGAAAAACTGAGCTCGTTTTGCTGGAAAGAAAAAGTTTTATGGTCTAGTGTTGTTTGCTGTCTCAAAGGAACCATTTTGAAAACACTGTGTTTTTAAGTAAAGCAATCCCAGCACCTTTTCTCTTGTAGCATAGCAAATCATAGCAAATAGCAAATCTCATAGCAAATCTTGCTACTCTTAAATGAGGTGATGAGGGAAGAAGAGAATAATATAAGAACAGGCTGTTTGATGAACAGCATCAGAGCAGTCATTAACTTTATTCTCTCCTTTCCCAATGAGTTTGTTTCAGAGTTGACAGAAGACAGTAACTAAACTAATTGATGAAAAAACAAGGCCAGAATGTGTCATGGTCCTGTCACTGAAGGCTGAGAAACACTCAAGCTCTCAGGAAAAATGAAGATCAATGTCAGAAAAAGCAAGTGTACTTCCCATGTGGTCTGAGCCCATTTTGCTCACCCGACAAGAAAATGCTTTATTTAGTAAAATGCATACACTAACTCCCATGAAACTTTATCCAGGTGAATAGTCACTAATGTGTACTCAAGGAATTGTTCTCCAAGAGATAGAAAATAATTTTATGAGGTATACCTCCAGTCAACCTTCTTAATGACAGGTGCATTCCCTTTGCCTAGTGCATTCTAGGAAATATTGCTATTTCATTCACTTTATTTAGTGAATGCCTTGTGAATGACAGAGCATTTTCCCTGTCACATTTACTTTTACAAGGCTGAATCTTGATTACCAATTAGAACTGGTTAAAGGCCTCAAAATGTATGTGTATTATTATACATTACATTACATTATGATACATATATTATTACATTATTATACATATACATTACATTATTATGTTATATTATCTAAACAAATAGATATAAAATAATCATCCTAGAGTAACTCTTTCCATGGCTTGCAATGATTGATAAACTCAAAGGAACCAAAGCTATGGGACAACACCCGATTCCTGATTTGAAGTGCTACTTAATCCGGGAAATACTTGTCTACAGAGACATATTTTGTAGGAGAGATCATAATGAGGCTGAAAGGTTGTATATGAGGTCTCAATTGTCTATTTTGGTGTGAGATCCCACAGCGCACTTTGAAAACAAAGGGGAATGTTATCATATGCCTTGCTGAAACTTGTCTTAGATATTTTCTGACTAGTGCCTTAATATTGCACTGGGAAGTTCCTGCTGTGAATGGCAAAGAACTGAACCTGTGTGTCCTCAGAAAATTATTGTGTATTATTTTTACGTGGTGATTGTGATGGTTGATGAAAATTTTCTGAAATGTTTTTCTCTGGTTAACGCTGTTAAGAAAATTGTACTATACTGAATTTTGTGTTAGATTTTTCTGATGTGGAAGAAGTCATAAAGATGTAGTGATAGGACTAGGGGGAATAACCTCCAGCAGAAAGAGAGTAGGTCTAGATTAGATATTAGGAAGAAATTCTTACTTTGTGGATGGTGAACAGGTTGCCCAGAAAAGTTGTTGATGCCTCATCCCTGGAAATGTTCAAGGCCAGGCTAGATGGGGCTTTGAGTGACCTGGTTTAGTTGGAAGGTGTCCCTGCCCATAACATGGGGTGTGCAACTCGGTAGTCTTTGAGGTCTACTTGCAACCCAAACCATTTTATGATTCTTTGATTTTCTTCAGTGGTGGAAATGTCAAGGTTATTGGCAGCCCAACTTTTTACACGCAAAAAGATCACCCGTGGGACCATGTGCTCTAATATTATATTAACGTTTGTTTTGTGCTCCATAATATTGTGTTTTACTTGATGCCTTTATAAGCCTAATGTGAAGGGAAGAGAACACTAGCAAATTGAATCACACAGATCTCTGCAACAGTTAAAGAGTATTCAAATAATAGTAACAGCTCAGCTGTTGCCTCTCTTAGCCTATTCCCCACACAGGAGGCTCTGTCTGAAGGGGCTTCATTCAAATGTCACAGGACAATCCAGGTTCATCTTGTCTGGCTTCACCTGAACACAAGAATGGTTCAAAGAACTGCACAATGTCAAAGGAGGTTGTTGGACCCTCCTTGTTTTGGCTTCTAGTGCCTCACATAAACTGCTGAGAACAAAATTATTTTCAGTAGCTCCTGCCTCTTCCTCTTCAATCTTTGTGAGGAGTGTTCTTGCAGAACAAAGAAATGCTTCTCCTTTCTTACCAACCAGAGGAACCGGCTTTCCAAGGATCTTCCCAGAGACTGTCTCCCTTTTTTTTATTTGAGAAGAATTTCTCAGAGATGTCTAATTGGTAAATATGAGGTGAGAGAGAAATAAGGACTGAGCAAGCAAAAGAGAAACAAGCATTATATTAAAGTATTTCTTCCCAGGAGAAGTGCAGACTAGGTTGGAGTTAATCACAGATTTGCTTCTGATTTTCAAATTTTTTTTTTTAATCCTATCTTATGCTGAATTGCATAAATACATTAATAAGAAAATAGTGATAGAACTTTCAGCACTTGATAAACAAAATCCAATTAGGCATGGACAGATGCGATCTTCTTTCAATTAATTTGAACATATTTTTCATTTATTTGAAATAATTTTTGCCCTAGCTGACTTCACAGCATTGCTGTGCCCTGTTGAACAGGAGCGGCTTTTACCCTAGAGTCAGAACTAGACTTGTATCGCACAGTTTGAATCTAGAGGCTACAGAGGCAGCAGCAACAGGGTCTGGCAGAGACCATGAGCCCTGGGAAGATAACCTGTTCTCTTATCAGAGCTCAGGTCACCTGTGAGCCGGCTGTAACCTGCTTGTGTGAGTGTGTGCTGCATGAGCAGCAATAAGGACACTGGCAGGTGAGCTCAGCTGTAGTCTTTGTACCTTCTGAGCCTGCCGATAGCTGAAGCATTACAAAGAGCAGGGAGAGGCCAGGTCACGCCCTGTACTCCTTTGCTGGGGTATTATAAGTGTTATTTATGCTCTGAAGTGGAAACACTTTGATATCCCTTGAACAGCAGTCTGTGCAGAAGATATGTGGAAAAACCTGCAGGGGCAGAAAAAGAGACATGGTTATATTGTATTATTTGAGGAACAGAAGGGGTAACGACACACGTACACATAGTGTCAGATGATGGAAAGACTTCCTTTTGGTTTTTCGTATTTTAGTATACCCCTAAGTGATTTTAGGATAAAAGGAACAGTATAAATATCACATGCAGTATTATTATTACTTTTGTTATTTTTCTCTGATATCTCCAACATTGATGTACAGTCTGAAAAGTACAAATGAATTACAAACATATATAAATATGCTATACCAATATCTGAGATATAATTGCATTCTGTGTCTATTTTACACTACAGTTGAACAATTTTGAGGATGCCAACCTTCAGGAGGTAAAAAAGTGCTATTTTACAATCAGCAGTATATGTTGTGTTCGTAGATAAGAGAGACAAGAGTAGCCCAGGAGTTAGAAGATCAAAGAATTCAGGTTGTTGCTGGATTATAGCCCTTCTCTGTAACTGTGCCCAGCTCCTCAGAGTTATCTAGCCATATGAAATGTAAACAGGAAAAAAAAAAAGATGTCTCGTGTCCTGTTTTACGACAGGCAGAAGAACCTGGGCTCCTGCACAGCTTTTGGAAACTGATGTGTTCCTAGGGCTGCTGTTGGTGGGTGAGGTGACTTACACCTTTTGTTGGGCACACAGCCCAACAAAAGCCACACAAGTATTTGTGCTATTTTAAAAGCTGAGGAAAACAGTGACCTGACCACTTTTTTTGAGAAAGCAAAGATAGTATCTGTTTGGGAGTGTCCCAGACTTTCCAGCTACCTTGTTTAGGAGTGCAGCTCTTGATGGCCTCACTTGTAAATTGGTATCGGTGGACCTGCCCAGCTTGCTGACAGTCATGAGAATATCATTCTCATTCTCATTCTCAATGAGAATATCATTCCACTGCCCTAAGGCGTCAAAGATGACAAGTCCTACAGTTTATAGTCCCTTTAACTGCCAAAACTGCATAAGAAAAAGTATGGTGTTATTTTAAGAGAAGGCCAGTACATGCTTTGACTTGAGTGTTGAGTGCTGTGTTGCAGAAATCAGGCTTCATTCTAGTGAGTTTTCTAATAGGCACAGTTTCCTGAATTTATAGAGTTTTGAATTTTACTGAATGTTGATGTAGTGCTGGGTCCTTGAAGGCAGTGCAAACAGTACTGCAGTCTTAATGTAATAAAGTATCTGAGAGAGTGTAGATTCAAATTTATGTGCACACTGTGCTTTGCTGTGTGAGAGCCCATAAAGGGTTGGACTGCAAACAGTGAAGTGGAAGGGAATGTGATTTCATATGAAGAATGCACACCATGGTTGGGGACTGCTTGCAACAGTATGTATAAACAGCTTCAGTATGTGTAAACAGATCTTACTTGCCAAAGAAAAACATTTTACTTTGATAGATGAAGTCGGTGTGTTGGAAGATGACTTCTGACCAGCAAAGCAATTCTTCCTGAAAAATTAAAACTTTAATTTTAACCAGGCAACCAACAGAATGGACTGGTTCACAATACCATTAACATTGTTCTGTGTGGTTATGATGGCAAATTTTGTGGGTTTTGCTTGAACATAGACCTTCAACCTTCACCCATCTCATGCAAATGTTGAATGTTTTCATATAAACAATGAGTTGATGAAAAGTATGTTTATCATGAAATGCTATGCATTTTTGAAAACATATATGTCCTCATGGAGTACATGTAGAAAAAAAGAAACATTTTGGTCATAGCTTTTGACTTTCAAATTATCTCTCAAAAAGTATTCACCACTTTTAGTATATATTTTAGAAGTCTTTCAAAATGCAAAAGCTAGTAAAAGCTTTTAAATCTTGCAGAAATTAAATGTTTAAATTTTGGCACTTTTTTCTTCAGAACTTCTTCAATAAGAAACTCATAGCTATTTTCTTCCCTTCATTTTCTGAGCGTAAAATAAAAACAGAAAGTTCAAACCAGATTGTGATCAGAAGATTATTGTTAAATCACAATTCTTCTTGCCACCCAGTTATTGATACAAATTGAAGTTATAAATGACGTAATGCCAATTACGAAGTAAGCAGTTTAACCCAAAGTTTTTAGATATACAAGCATACATACAAAATATATAAATCTAGAACTTATTTTATTCTGCTCAACATTTTTGTCAGACCATGAATGTTGCATTTACTCACTGAAGCATCTCTGGCACAAGGTTTGTAATGTGCTCTAGATTCCTGCCTCAGCCTACTTAGTGAAGCAGATACTTCTGCCAGTCTGATAGTATCTAATTACAGAGCCAAGGGGTGCATAATTCAGCAGAACGCTCTGAGATGTTGAAAGATGATACTGTGAGGCAGAGAAGGGTATATCAGCCCTTGATTTAGGTCACACAAGCAATTCTGTAATGCATGAACGACATGTCGAGTGTTATATCTGAACATCGTAAAAACCTTTAAAAACGTCATATATGATAAAGCATTTCAGCTTTTATCAAAGTACTATACCAGCTAATTTTTTTTCATTTATTATTTTGTTCTTTAAAAGAATTAAATGTAAATTTGTGGGTGATGTTTTAATTGAAATGAATGATCCATGTATATGCATATTCTTCAATAGCTGTTCTTTTCAACTGATGGGTTTAAATCACATGTTCATACTTTCTTTCTAGAGAGGATTAAAAAAATACCATGACTACTTTGGTAGTGTTGCTCTCATGGTTTTCATTTGCAACCAAATAAAAATGAGATTAACATCAGGAGTATAGGATTCCTCTCACTGATGGACTTGTCTGTTTAGTGGTTTACAGATCTGGTTATATACAAAGGTTTTCAAAAAGAAAATTTCACCACTGTTTTAGGAGCAATCACTTTATGCCCCAGGGATAGCAGTGGGGCACTGCTTACACTACAAGCAGAAAAGCATTAGCTTGGACCACTTGTTGCTATTAGTCATGCTGGAAAAATATTCATGTTAAGGGTTTTGGTCGAGGGATAAAAAGCTGCTCAAAGTCAGCAAGGCAGACAAAAACGTCATTAAATATATTAAAGAAAATCTATAGTGTTTAGAGAGTGATTCATGGCAAGTATGCGGAAGACTTAATTTAGTTTTTTTATTCAAGAGTTAATTTTATAAATTCCCCTTACAATCAGGAGAGAAATATCTGCTCAGACTGGAAGGACTGGTCAGGGCTAAGGTAACTATGAGACCAATAGAAAAACATGGACACTTCTGCTGCTGCTTCAGTTGCAGCTGGACCCAAAATCAGGGATAAGATATAGTGGAGAAAGTCAGAATCCAGAGATATTCATGAGAGATTCATGGTATTTATCTGGTTTTCAGACGCACCATGGAAACACCTGACTGTTGTACTGTTTGTGCAGAACTGCTGAGAAGTCTGTTATTACTGTTGAGGCAACTGTTATAGAGAAAAGGTAAATTCTCAAAGACATGTTCTAGGAGCGTGATTCTCAAATATTTCATATTTCTGAAGCTCTAGTAATAGACAACAGGTTTTTTTAAAGACACTCCAAAATTTTCAAACAACTTGGAGATTCACATACTTGTTGTACAGTGACATTGACTACTGGGATTTCTTCTAAAAAAGGTTCAGAATATCTTATTTCAGTGATCTTCTCCCTGTTTTATCATTTAGTCTGCTTTGTTTTACTGCGTGTCTCTTTTGTTTTTTGTCATACTTTTCATGTTTTTGTTTCTACATTAAATGCCTACTACTCTTGCTCTCTCAGTATCCTGACATTTTAGGTTTTGGTTTATCATCTGGTTTTGGTTAATTCTGTATTTTCCGCTCTTTTTTTAGTCCCCAGCATCCCTTCATTTTGTTGCTCATCTGCTTGCTCTATTAAGCCTTCTCTTTATCACCAGCAATTTTTTCCTTTCTTTTGTGGTGCCACTTGATAATGGGCTAACAAATTTAACCCCAAGGATGACAGCCCTCAAGACTAGCCCAGCTAAGGATTATATTTACTTGCAACCATGTCAGATGGACGCCAGTGGGAGAGCAGAGGAATAGATTGCCCCAAGCTGTACATCAGGAGCAGGACGGACAGGGCTTTGAACAAACTGGCCTAGTGGGAGGTATCCCTGCTCATGGCAGGGGTGTTGGAAGTAGATAATTCTTAAGGTTCCTTACAAACCAAACCATTCAATGATTCTATGATTCTGTGATTTGCCAAAGTCCTGACTGATCTGATAAGGAAGCCTGGGAAAAGACTGAGTCAGGCACAAAGGAAGTAATGTTGTGGCTTTTTCATGTTCAATCATGAACAGGATTGAACCGGTGAAGCAACTACTTTTTCTCTCTAGACAGAAAGAAAGAGCAGCTGTTTCTTAGGCTGGAAGTGGCAGCTCTGCTGTGAAGTGATGCAGGTCATGCTACTGCTGCTGCTGCCTGCTTGGTGCTCCCAAGAAAAATGGAAGCTCTTCAGGCTGAGGCAGTAAAACAGAATGTGCCCTTAGACCCTTGGGGAGATGGTAACATTGGGCAGTTAAACTAAGAGCTGTAAATGATGTAGAGGATTGTTACTAAAGCAACTAAAGCTTTTCCCCCTGAAAACTTAAATCCCTTCCTTGGCAGTCTTTCCATACAGGCACTTTCTCTGAAGCACAACCTTGGCCCATATGTACAGGGTTTCCTGTGACATGAATGTGAATATGACACGTGTGAATATGACACAATAGTTGCCACCTTAGGCCAAATGGTATCTATAAATGTTGCCAATAATCAAAAGAGAAAAAAACTCTTGCAAAAGTAAAGTAAAAAGCAGACCTTTATTTGGTAGCTTCCAGGTGTCCCAGTGGTGACTGGCACACCTGACTGTGTTTCTACAACTTTTATCAAATTAATTAATTAGGATATCGAATGGGTACATCCAATAGCAGATTCAGTTGCCCTAGTAATGCAGCCCTGTGTCAGCCCCTTGGAGTTGGTCTAAAGGCTTTTTTGCCCCACTTCTTGTTATGACTTCCCAGATTCTGGTTGGAAAACAAAATGTTCTTGTAGGCCATCTTCCTGACAATAAGACTAAACAGTATTTCAGGAATGTATCATCAAGGTTAGTTTATTGTTTTAATATCTAGGGGAAAAGGGTAGGAAAATACTGGTGCTGCAGCCATGCATTAGCTATCTAAAAAGCTACAAATATATGGAAAATATATAAAAAGCTTAGGGATCATAAGTTTCCTGCTTCAATGAGAATTCCACCTACCAGTAGTGCAATAAATGGTTAATGTAAATTGCTCCAAATCTTTTGGTACATTCATCTGTCCAACTTCCACAGCTTTATTAAAGTTTTTTCATGCCCATTAACCAGAGAATAGCCTTCTATTTAATTTCACCTAGAGTTTTATGTGCATTTGTGAGTTACATTAGGTGATTCTAATTTGAAGTTTGCAAAGCAAAATTGTAAAAGTTCGTTTTCTAAAGTATCTTTCTTTCCATTTGTTTACATGGCTTGTTATTTATTATGCTTTTGCCACAGTTCCAACCTAGGAAGGAAAAGCACAGTGTTTACTAGTTTACTTCAAGAGTGTATTCTGGTAATAAAATATTACAGTTTTCAGCCTGTATATTGCTTAGTAAATAAGAATTAACATAGATTCTTATTATAGAGCCCCTGTTGTTCATTACCAATGTAGTTTTAGACGCGTGACAAGAAAGATTTCTTTCTATGGTAAAAGTCTTTGCAAGGACAAATTGTGTACATTTGTAGCACAGAAAACAAGATTTTAATCAAAATTTCCTTGAAGAATTGTTTAATCAATGTCCTTGATACTTCTTTGCAGGGCAAAGCATGGTATTTCTTCACTGCCACATTAGGAAAAAAAAAGGAATAAACATAAAAGTGACTCATTGTACATCCCTTCCACTTGATATCTTTCCGGATCACTTTACAACTTTCCATTTTTCCATCTCTTCAGCTGCTTATTTGTATGCTGTAGAGACACCACAGTCCTGATGCTTCACTAGATAATGACTATCTGTACCTATGCTGCCTCTGGTGTCTGGGAACAAGCAGCATTAGAGATTAGAGCTATGGAGGAACAAGAGCTTCCATCCTGTTGAATAGTTTTGCATTTCAAAATATATTGTCACTCCAAAGAGGAAGAAATGAGGAATATGTGAAATTTTCTATTTAAGTAATATTTTAAGGACTTCTTTTGGTTACTTATGAGAACAACAAACTCCTCTTCCTTCAAGCAACCCATGTGTGCTTACTAAAATATTCTCCAGTATTTATGTAGAGTACTTGTCTTTTACACAGAGAATGAGCAATTCTCTCACTTGGAATTTGTGAACAATATGCTGGAGGAGAATCAATGCTGCAGGAACAGTATAACAGATTTTCAACCTAGAAAATGGGCTGCAGAAAAAGAACCCATTTTCATAAAACTTGTGCCTGAAATTGAATTCCTGATGCCCATTCTAAGAGAAAAAAATATTGACCTATCACAACATGATTCCTTTCCTGAATAGGAGATGAAAGCCAAGGCTGCATATGTTGACAATTACACTTCCAGTGTTCTGTAAGTGATCTGTGAAATGCAAATACTTTTCCTGAGAACTCTTTGAAGAGTCTACTATATGAGGAACCTTGTAAACACCCCTCTAATCAGAATATACTTTTTCAAGGGTTTTTTTTGGTATTTAGGAAGTAAGATAAATAACCACTGGTTATACTGCAAAATATGCAATGGTGTCTGCCAAATTTAACAACTACGTTTTTATAGTTAATTCATGAGATAAGTAGAAAATGATCTATTCACCCATCAAGGTTAATTTTCCATACAGTGCTACAGGGTAGTAAAGGTGTCTTTGCTTTTTATTTTCTAACTTGTGTTTTGACTCCTGGAATACTGATGAAATAATTAAATATAGTTTGCTGAATACAATGGATAATTTAGAAAGCTTGGAAATGCATTACCACCCTCTTAAAAAGCTGGGATTTTAGTTATATATTTGAACATAATGTCTTTGTTTAGAAGAATGATTCTTGGGCTCCTTTAAAATCTATCACACTCTCTTGGGCAA
The DNA here is from genome assembly GCA_013399915.1 of Illadopsis cleaveri. Lineage (NCBI taxonomy): Eukaryota > Metazoa > Chordata > Aves > Passeriformes > Timaliidae > Illadopsis > Illadopsis cleaveri. The sequence goes on from VXBB01006885.1 coordinate 482,105, forward strand.
ATTAATCCCTGTAGTATTTACACAATCTAATTGTTGTCATCCTAAAAAGGAAAGAAACAGCATAAACTTTTAAATTTTGAAAAGTGGGGTGAAAACTAAAATCTGAATTGTAAGGTGAAACTTTTTCCAGCCAGCTGCAGTGGGTTTTTGATTGGACATTGAAAACACAAAAAACATACTTTTTTGTTGTTGTTTGGATGTTACAGGAATTTGTAGTGGAACTGCATTAAAAATTAGGGATACATCTGTACCTTCTGCAGTCATAATCAGTTCAACATGGAGACCTAAAGTATTCTAAATTAGTGTTTGGTCATGAACACACTAAGGCTTAGCTGAGACACTTGGAGCACAAGTGACTGTATTAACAGAATCAGACATCAGCAGAACAGTCTCAATTTATTCACATTTGGAAGTCCACCAGGATCTAAAGTATAGCTGCTTCTTGAAAATATATGTTGACTCATGATCTCTAAGACTTTCCAAAGAAATCAAGTTGCACCTTACTTAATCAACTTAAATTGCCTTAAAATGCTGTTTTCAAGAAATTCCTTCTGCTCCACCTTCATATTTGAAAAAAAGCTGAATGTTGGATTGTGTGTTTAAGATGCTCTTTTTCTTTTTTAAAAATATTTTAAATAAAATTACTCAATACTTGGAAGATAATAACCCTTTGCCTAATGTAATGGGAACTATTTTTTTCCAGGTCTCAACAGTCCCAGAGTTTGGCCGCATAGTCATTTATACCACCAGTCTTCGTGTGGTGAGAACCACTTTTGAAAGATGCGAACTGGTTAGAAAGATATTTCAAAATCACAGAGTTAAGTTTGAAGAAAAAAACATTGCTCTGAACAGTGATTATGGAAAAGAACTAGATGAAAGATGCAGAAGTGTCTGCGAAGTTCCCTCACTCCCTGTTGTGTTTATTGATGGCCACTATCTCGGGGTAAGTAAAACATGAACCTATGTTTTATTCTACAGTTGGGAAGAGCAAATGAAAATCTTGATAAATGAGAAGCAGGATTTTTAGAAAATTGCCTACAATGCTGCAGTGATTGTAACAAGCTAAGACAGAAATCCATTTGTAGTATGAACTGTGCGGATCCTCACTGATAAGTTTGATCTGAAGATGCAAAAGATAACCAGGGAGAGACTACCAGGAGGGGAGTAAGAGGCAATAATACATTTAAGATATTATCTGTTTCTTTAAAAATATCTTATTTTGTAGTTGAAACCATGGAAATCTAGAGAAATTGATTTTTTTTTCCTTATGAGAATATGTATGTATGATTGACCTAGAAAGATGAACACATATAGCATAAACCTGTCATTTAGTAATATCTTTGTTGAATAAAGGACTAACACTTTGGGGTGTCAGACTTTAAATATACATTGAATTTTAGGTGATGTAGTCTGTATCAGGATCTGTAATCAACTGAACATATTTTAGATACAAAATTGGTTAATACTTACTTTTTAAAAAGCCTGTCTGTAGAAGAGAGAGAAGAGCCCAATACTGCCCTATTGTAAGACATTAACTCCAAGTGGAAAACTAAAATCCCTATTTGTACACTAGTATTCTAGGTCTAGAAGCCTACTGACATTCAAAATCACTTTTTCATTGAACCTGTACTTTTGAAATGTATTGCTCATAGATAGAAAAAAAAAAAAATCAAAAGATTCTGGAAAGTGGCACAAAGAAAACAGTTTGAAAACTCCAAGAATGGTGAAAAGCTAGCAATTAGCACTGACTGCGAGACTGTGATTTGTGAAAGCAAACTATGTTTAAACACAGTGAGATTACTGTGTTTGCATCACTTAAAACTTTTATTTTCACAAAACCTTTAAGTAGCAAAATGCAGTGTAACCAACAATCAGGGATAATAAATATTGGGCCTGTATGAACATGTTCTCCTTTTTTTCCCCATCCCTTCCAAGCTTTCCATGTGTTCTGCATGAGTTAGGCTTTCCTGAGCATTAGAAGAAATGAATTTGTTGTCATAGGCCTTGCAAGACCACTAGAGCAGCTGTAAAACCACCTAGGTGCAGAATATTAGCAGATAGTGATTTTTACCTCATTGTAGAATATGCTTTTATCAAAACTCTGATTTGGAAGAGTTCTCCAGCAGCCAGGAGTAAAAGTGCTACATTCAAGAGAAATTTAAAATCCAACAGGATTCAGACAAAGATTTGCTCATCTAATTATTATGTTAAAAGTGAAAGTAGTGAGTTATTATTGACTCCAAGAAAATCTCAGTCCACTTATGACCAATTTGTCAAAAGAACTCGGATAAGATATTGAAATTGATTAAATAAATTATTTGCTTAACCGTAGAATATGAAACTAGTTCTCATTTAGTTAAGAACTAATTACAGAATTTGGTCTCGTTGGTAACAGTGGATATTTCTATAATGCTTTTTATAATAATTTACTTCTGATATGCAAATGAAACACAGAAATCCTAAAGCCCGATGTGTTAGTAAATAAATCATGCAATGTTTGCCTCTTTTTTTCCTATCTCTTTTTTCTTTCATTTTTTCCTTTTTGCATATTTATTTCCTGAAAAATCCCTCCATGAAGGAGATTGCATGTAGCAGTACAAAGGAGAATCTATATTGAGCTATGCAGCTTTCAATGAATCATAAGGAGAGAAAACCCTAACCCTGAAATAAAATATTAACAGTTTTGAAAGGTGAAAGATTATTCTTAATGAGATAAAAGTAACAAAAGCACCAAAACCCAGAATATGTGCGTCTGATAAGAGTGTATTGTACCCGTGCTATTCAGAAGCACGGACAAAGTTGTTTGAGCACTGCAGGCTGTGGGGATAAATATTCACAATGTTGTGGAATTTATCATTGTCTGCACAGGGACAATGAAACAAATCCATGACTTGGGCAGAAGCAATAAAAATTTCATATTTAGCCCCTGTCAAGGAAAGTACTGCATGCTGCAGTACAGCAGGGCTTTTAATCTTCACATTTTTTTCAGGATTGAATCATTGTATTTCTTGACACACATTTTCTAAATATCAGTCTGTCAGGAAATTGCTGTTTTTTTCTGCTGCATGCTCTTTACTGGCTGACCTAATCCCTTCTTTTCACCTGAGGTTGTCTCCATCTGAAATGGAATTATGCCATCTGGTGGGATACCAATGCATAAGAAAAAATTACTTCCAGAAAACCATCACACGGAAAAAAAATAATGGACCATTCATTTACTCTTAAAAAGGCATTCAGAATTTTTAAGGTTTTTGTTATGCAAAGATCCACTCTCCTGGAGAAGAGATGCAAATAAAACAGGCAAATTAAGTCATTCTTTGTAAATATGTTAACTCACAGCATAATATTTTAAACATACTTGTATTTTCTTTTTCTACTTGAAATATGTATTTGAATTCCAGCTTTCACTTGCCATACAAGCCTCCTTGATTTTTTCCAGATATGTGAATTTAAGACTCCTTTTTCTGAAGAAAATATCTTCTGTTTAGTTTTCTCAGCAATAAATTAGCATGAGATCCGTAGTAAAATTATTTTACACATTAGTTATGATCTTCTCCAAAGAATGATGAGATTTTTTTTGTAACTGCCTTTTGGAAAATACATATGTAAAATATTTCTTTGTGAAACAGGAATTAACAGTTGCTGATTTCTTTAGCTGATTTAACTTCTAGCTGATTTCCAGTGGCCATATATATTTAGTAGCTCTCTATAGCCTCCATGTTTTGTTAAATATATTCTTCTGGTATTCACTTGATGCGAGGAAATGAATGGCTCTGTGACAATAGAATTATTATGTAATTATTGCATCCAGTCACTTAGCCTTTTCCCACTAGTTTCCTCCATTTTGCAGTTTAACATGTTAGGAAATGCCGGGTTCAATTCCTTTTTTACACATCTACTTTTCCCATTCTTTGCATACCAAATCCAGAATTTCTGGTGCTGGTACTATACTGCAGTGCCAATTTTCTCAGTTTGTGGGCAGATTTCTGGGCAGTTATTTGTACCCTCTGTGTACCTGCTGCCAAGGGGCCCCTGGCTGTGAGGGGAGGGGTGCTGCAGGCTGCAGGGAGTGTGAGCTGTGGGCAAAGGCAGGGCACACACGGTTCAGCTCCTTGGAACGTCACAGTGAAGAGCATGGCCAGTTCTGGCCAGAGAGGGTGAAGTGTGTGGGTGCATTTTCTGCTGCCTTAACAACAGGCCTTGCTTATGTGCTTAGCAAAATAGGAAATAGGGCATGCAATTAATCTGCACTGCAAATGTGTCCACAAGAGGGATGTTGCAGGGCCTTGATAATTTTTCTCGGTATATAAGGAATGATGTGGAAGAGAAGCTGCTTCCCAAAACCCTCAGGTGTTCAAGTAAAGCCAAATGATGGGCCATACATCTGTGTTTATTCCTTGATGAAGAATTACATCATGGAAATGGTAATGGTTTATATCCAAGACAAGTTTACTGACAGGACAGAGCTGGGGCAGCAGAAAACTTAGTGCACCTTGTCCAAGTTCTACAGTTAATGGGAATTATATATGGATATTTAATATTTGAAACATGATGTTAACTTTTGGTTGTTCTCAAGGAATAATTAGGAAGATAATTTTAGTAATTAAAATGGTCTGGAAAAATGGTTGAATGATTTAGCCTGGTCTGTGGCATTTCCTTGACAAAAGAAGAGCAAATATCTGACTACAACCCTCTGCACTCCTCCAGCATGGTAGAGATTCAGCAAAGTTAGTAGATAAAGGGTTCACAGACTTCTGCCTTGAAATTGAATTGGATTACAAAACTGAAAACTCACTTCTCCCTGCTGATTCTCTAAAGATTATGCCCAGTGTCTCTCATGCTCCTTATATTAGTCTCTGGAGGGACAGACTGTTTAAGGTTTCAGATACCATTCTGAGTAATTGTGGACTGAACACAACCTAGGAAGAAAAAGAAAGGCATCACTTTCTGGTCAGAAAGCAGCCACTGGATTTACCTGACAGCTGCTTTAATTACTCTATTAATTATGGACTCTGTGTGTTAAAACTCAAAGGTCCAGAAGGAAGGCTAACTTCTATGGAGTTTTATTTATATTTTACTGGGGCAGCCATTAATCAGAGAAGACAGAGTGGAACACTTCAAAACACTGATAGACATTCTGATGTTTGGGTTTTAATTTAAACACCATAGCTTTCTACTTTTAAAGGAACACAGCTGACTGACTGAATATCACCAGAAATATAAATCCTTTGAAATATAAATCTATAATGGGAAACCTGTCAAACTTTTAATTACTGTGCTGTGAAAGGCAATTAACATTATCATACAATATCACTGTAACATGGGGCAGAAGTCACAGGAATGCTTTTCCCTGGGGCAACAGAGAAGAGAGCTTTTCCTAAAGAGAGCAAATTGAGGCTTGTCTAACTTAAGGAATTTGGAGTGCTGCAATGCCATCATCAATAAAGTTAAGTTGCAAATCCTTAATGTTTTTACTTCAGGTGAGGAGCACAAGCTTTGTCTTAGGCTGCTGCAGTGTATTCAGACTCCAAGCTAATTCCCCAAGGGCTGCCTTGGCCAGTCCTCACTGTTTTGCCAATTTCTCCCATTGCCTGTTCCTCTGTGTGAAAGCAAAGATGAGAAGACAAGTGTGAAAGAGGCCAGCAGACTGCTAAAAGCTGCTCTGGTGGGAGCACACACAGCCTAATGCATGTGTTGGGGATGGTGCATTCTGTGCCCATGGTCTGTAATGGATTTCAGTAGAAGAGTCAACACAGTAAGGCTACCTCAACAGTCCCCTGTCATCTTCTGTGATAAACTACAACTCATAACTTTTGTGATACTTCATTTTAAAAATATCTCTTTGAAAGTAGAACACTGTAGAAGTAGTGTCCACTGAAAAAGTGGCTTTCCACATCCACAAAAATATTAACCTTTTCATTTTAAACTAAAATGAAAATCATCAAACACAGAGTCAAAAATGCTGCTATGTTGTACAAACCTAGAGTGAAAAGACTTTCTAGAGGGAAAATAATCTTAGTACTGTGTCATAAAAAGACCTTTGAAAGGTTTGGTTGTCTTTAGTTGGCTTTTGGGCTACACACTTGTAGCCTCAGTAATCCCCAGCAAGGTTCCATGGATTGTTAGACACTTAGAGATCTATTAGAGGCACTCGTGTTCCCTGTGCTCACCAGAAGCTTTTTCTGTACCTCCAGAAACTGGGAGAGAGGCTGGTGAGGAGCTGGGGCTGACCACGGGCAGCTCAAACTAATGGCGCATCTGAGATGTGTGCCACCATCCCACTGCACCTCAGCCCCATGCCAGAGTCCACCACACCTTCTAGTTAATGCTGGAAACAAACTCAAAGACAAAATTTGGCAATCTGAATATGCAGGGACATATGCAAACTGGGCCAGCACAAGGCCACAAATTCACCATATGGCGAAGATGTGGCCCATTGCCTCTGGCAGCAAGTAAGCCTCGTGTATCTGAGTTTCCTCACCTTCTTTTGGTTTCTGATCAAAAGTGTCTGCAAATGTTTCACAATATTTAGTATTCAACAAATTTGGTTACATAAGAGAAGTATAGACATTCAAATGTGGCCATCCAATGAGAAGAGAAGGGAACAAAGAGTTCCACATTCTCCCTGTCACTTTAATTTTGTCTGCTGATCTCTTAACACGTACTTTGAGGAGGAAAAAAATCCCCAGCACTTCAGCAGAGTGTTGGTTCAGGACACAGAAACCACAAGAGGCCTAATGTAGTCAGACTAAGTTATTATTACTTATTGTTGTGTCTGACTTTAATGTTGTTAGAGTGTTTTCATTACTCTTTTCCTCCTTGTGTTATACATTAGGCAAATTATGTCTTCATTCAGTGCTCAGCTGCCAGAATATTTGAAATACAATCTCCTCTTCTCATTTTACTGCATTCTCTGATGTGTTGTATATTTATATAATTGTAGTTTTTTGACATGATAACTAGAAATATTTCTTCTTCTGTCAGGAAACACACCCTGTAAAATAAAGGGAACACAATCAGAATTTCCAAGCTGCGTCACGTTTTACAGAAAAGGCAATGTGATATGTCATCTGCTAACAAACTTCAGGCATTACTATCAGACCTTTGATTAGATTCTCCTCTCATTCTAGCTTTACTAAGGGTGACCTAATTGCAATATAATTAATGTGAGTCAAATTTGTCCTCAGCCTGTTTAAAATTTCAAGACCAAGTCTTCTAATCATCTCTGGTTTTTTTCATGGTAAAATGGCTGACATTTTTCATCTTTTTCCTAATAGGGGGCTGAGAAAATTTTACTAATGAATGAATCTGGGGAACTGCAGGATCTCTTAACCAAAATTGAGGTAATTGTATTTCTGCAAATAAATATAGAGAATTACTAGTTGTATTCGAGTAGATTTTCTTCTTTATCATTTCCTTTTGTTCTGCTATAAACTGATGACTCCAAATTCTTTTTTTTCTTTTACTCTTTTTAACACCCTGTTTTGATATAGGGGCCTCATTATGCTATTACCTAGCCTAATGTGGGTCCTAATCTTGGGGCAAAAAGTACATATATAAGACAAACAATGTCAGACTACAGGAAACTGATAATGGCTCACTGTATACAACCACTGCTTCACTGCCTTTGGGTGTTTTTTGGTGTGTTTGGGTGGTTTCTTTTCTTCTTTCTCTCTTTTATTTATTTTTTTTTCTCAAAAATGAGTTTTCTACAATTGCAAGGGGCAGTCAGGTTTCTTCATTACTGGAGATGCAGAAAGTGGTTCCACAGACTGCCATCTGTTCAAGGAGGAAATGGCTACTGTTCAAGAAATGGAGCAGAAGCAAATTTGCATTTTTTTCCTTGACTTTTGTTAGTTATTTTAACTAAAGGTATCTGAATATTTACAAGCCTAACAAGCAATAATGAATGTAAAGTTTAAAAGTATTATTCTCTTAAAGTTTTCAGATTATTTGCAATAATGCTCAATGAAGCAAACAACCATCAAAAATTACGAAAGATGGGAGCATGGCTGAGATAAAAAGAACGTTAATTTTACATTAAATATTTCCAGTCATTGTCCCTGGATGAGCTGATAGTAATAGGAGCTCTTTGACTTGTGAAGAAGAACAGCAAGTTTATGAGCTACAGAACAAAATGAAAAAAATGCCTTGTATGCATGTTCATCTGAGTTTTCAATAGATGAATGCTATTCTTAATGGGTTTGCAGAAATATTTTGATTTTTCCTGATGGTGTTCCAGGTACTACATTTTCTGTGGGTATTTTACTATACTCTGGTAACAATTTGTCACTAATTTTTAGTGGCACATAATTCCTTAGACTAACAGTACCAGGAAGTGTATGGATTTTTGTCCTTTCTTTCTGAATAAACCTGCAAAGTCCTTACTCAGCAATGCAATGCTAAAACGTGAGGTGGTAAGTACCCAAAGTGGTATACATTTCCTTTCTCTGATTTGAACTTTAAGGCAATCATTAAATAAACTAGCCACATTTTCAGCAAGTGAAACTTAAAAGTGTCTTTGAAATCTCTTCTCCTATGCTCCACTGTCTTTAATCCAATAAAAAATAGAGTAAATTTATTGTTTTACTTGGGAATTGGTACAATTGAGAGGCCTCAAGCCTTCCTTGAAGCAATTTTCTCTGGGTGTAACTGTTGAACATTGATGATCTTTTTTCTTTGCACAAAGCTTCAGCATTCTAAGCTCATAAATTCGAATATTCCACCTATTTCCTTGAGTACTACTTGTCAGAAGCTATGAATTGCTCTTTGATATCATCAGCTTTAACTGTAATAAGTATAATATGTTCAGCATGAGTGTGCAAATGCTGAAAGTCATAGTATCTTAACATACAGCATAGAAAACATAACATCAGCATAAATTGCCTGGAGTTTGGACTCAATCATTGCAATACATCCTAGATTTAATCCAGACCTAAACAACATCCAAGTGATGCATGCAAGCTGTCCTTTTGCTTACTATTGTGGCAAATACTGTGGCAAGCAGGCTACTGAGGTATAAAGTGACCAATGAACCTGCAGTGAGCCTCTCTGGCATTGCATGTGGATCTGACCAAAGGAAAAGGCAGACTTACTACTCTCCCATGGTGGTTTGCCATGGGATGGGGTGGTGGGTCTTGCCCAAAATGGGAACCAGGATGTGTATTTATAGCTGTCCTGGAGTCCTCATTGTCCTAGACCTTATGGTGGTTGATGAGGTAATATTTTTGTCTTTCTTTCATTCTTTGAGCAGAAAGTGCAGCATCCCCAGGAGTGCCCCTCTTGTGGGGGCTTTGGTTTCCTGCCGTGCTCAGCGTGCCATGGGAGCAAGATGTCCGTGTTCCGGAACTGCTTTACGGACTCCTTCAAAGCCCTCAAGTGCACTGCCTGCAATGAGAATGGGCTCCAGCGCTGCAGGAGCTGTGCAGGCTAAGAAGGGCATTTCCACATGGTCAAATGAATTTTATGGTACTGCACCAGTTTGTAATATGATTTTTTTTTTTTTTAGTTAATCCATTTGTCCGAAACAGTCAATAAAAATCCATTTCTTGTATACATCTGGTTTGAGCATTTGAGTTTTAGTCTTTGATTGTCGACCATATCATGAACTCTAAAACACGTCTCGCTAGTTTCCTCATAGAGAGATTTGTGTTCTGGAAAACTTACCACGTTATGTGAGTTTGTCCTTTTTCTATATATGATCATGAGCAATCATGTGTGTTTTTGAGTAATGCACTCAAAATTACAGCAAAATGAAGCTTAAACTTCAGATTATTGAGTAGTCTGAGTAGTCTTGCTTTCAAAATCAGTGAAAATAATGATTTTGTGATGTGGACTAGCCCAAGACTGTTTCACATAGCACTTCCCTGAGAAGTCACTAAGGCTGAATTCTGTCCTGAATTCTATGCGGCAAAAGACTTTCTTGAAAGTCCCAGGAGTCAGCTTTGTCTTTTAGTACTACTTTCTCTTTGTTACAAAATTAATGTTGTTAGACAAAGTTACAACGCAAACATTTAACATATTAGATGTTCATAACCATGGTAGTATCTCAGAGCTTTATGATTCTATATATCACAGTAGATCTTATAATGATCCAGTGAGAACACCTGACAGCTTTATAAATTGCATATAAGGTAATTGAGGATAAGATTTCAGTTTTTTCAGCTTAGTAATTGTTGAAGTGTGATGACTAGCCTGACATGATTGTTTCAGGGCATGTGTTCCCCAGGAAGGCCCAGGTCTATGCCCAGACAACTCCAGTACTGTATATAGCTTTGCCAGTTTTGGTGGGTTTCCCCAACACAAGCACGAGAGAATTAGTCAGCAATTAGTCTCAATGGACCGTGGGCTCTCCACACTGAATATATTCCAGTTTGGAAGTGTATTGCCATTCGTGCACTTCCACAGAATACTTTTTAACAGGGTAACTTTAGTGAGCCATCCCCAGCTGCTCATTTTGACATTGCACATCTGCCTCATGTTCCTGCTGTCAGTCTGTACCGGCACAAGTAGTAGAAAGGTAGTAGAAACCACCTTGCTGAAAGTGGTGTTGGCTAGAAAAGGCTTCCCTGGTGTTCATTTCACCCTGCCCAAACTGCATTAGCAAGTGTTGAGCCATGTCATTTATGTTTCTTGCCTCATTCTTTGTAAAGTTGTATAGACTGGGGTTTAGGTAAGTGCGGATCAGTTTACTAGATGTTGTTTACTCTGGTTAGGTACCACATTTCCCTTCCCACTTTCCCATATAACCTTCCTTAATTTCTCTGCCATGAAAAGCTCAGGTATTCTCTCAGAGTCTTAGGCACAGCACAGGTGTGGTATAAACCAGGATAGCCACAGCTGCACAAAACATAGCTTGTAAAAACACCCCCGCTTGAAAACCTTTGTTTTTCTGATGTCTTATCATCCTCACCTGAATCAGCAGACAACCCTATTTCCTTCACGTCCTTTCCACTTGCTGTGTCTAGAGGTGTTAGCTGGTGCTGAAGAGTTGGACAAGTTGAGCTTACTTCTCTCTTTCAACATTTGAATCCAAGGGCCTTACGCATATTCTATTACATATTGAATGTGCAGGCTTGAAAGTGCTGGTACGATCCTACTGCTCCTACAAATTCTACCTTAAGGCTCAGAGGAAGCATCTGGACCTTTGACATAACCTGAGAGGGATTTAATTTTATACAAAGGCCATCCATAATGCTTAGCAGCACCCCAGCTATAAAACTGTGAATTGCAGATGTGCTTTTTTACTGCACGGGTAAGAAGAAAAGAAAAAATATACTTTACCCTTCTTTTATTTAATAATTGTGTGCCTTCTATTTCTGGCTAGCATTGCAGTCCAGACTGGTATAATACAGAATGAAAGGCAGCATAAAACAGAATACTGAGGATTAGAAAGTCATCGTGTCTGATGCATGAAAACAAACTTTTTTAGTTTTTAACTTGCTATGGATCTAGAGAGTGAGAACATTCACAGTAGTGAATACTGAACTCGAGATGGCATATCCAAATTCATCCTTGAGGGAAATTACTAATGAAGAAAATGCCAGTGCATTTCTGATACTGTAATTCCAGTCTTCACCCCTGAGAAGACATATTGTTTGATGAGACAGTTCATATCACCATTCACCCACTGAAGTACCATATGACCAAATGACTATGGCTTGACACAGTACGTTAAACATTTTCAGTTTCACTGAAAACTAAATTTCTTCACTGACCTGAAAGAAGGGTTTGAAGCTGGCTTTCTTGCCATTCAGGCAATCAGTAAATGACTTCAGAGTAAACCAAATGCACTAAATGCAGTTTCTTTCCTTATTTATCTCCAGGGACTGTGAAAGAAATCTAGACAGACCATCCTAGAGAAGGCTCTAGCCCTTCAGAGACACTTAATGCCAATGAGCAAAGATAAGGCAAAACATCCTTAGTTTTCTTTTTAGAAGGAAAAATGATGAAAGCAAAAGGTCAAGTTTTGCAAAATCTTCCCCTCCCCCACCCCTGCCCCAAGGCTCTTTATGGTAGACACAGGACCCCTAATGCTGACAAACATAGGATTCTTCAGGCACTGCATATTTGTCAGTGTACTAGAAAAAGATCTTTTCTCTCCTCTCTCATCAACTGAATTACTAGCTTTTTCTCTCCAGCTATATTTTTCTTGTAACAGCCTGCATGAAAAACAAAACCTTTTTTTTTTGGAGATATTTTTACTCTATTGTTTACAATCTCTTCTAGGATTTTGCGTCTGGCTTCTCAGCTCTCCCCAGCCCTCCTAGAAACACTAAGCTTGGCAGAATGACAGCATTACAAAGGCAGGCCCAGGAGCCAGTTGAGAGATATGATGTTTTTTAGTATAAGAGATGTATCAGGCAACTAGCAATATAGCTTTTAAGTCCATCTGAAATAAAATGAGTATGCAACTCTATTCTGATTTACACCAGTAATGCGTCTTTACTTCCAAGGAGTTTGCAGCCATCTCCTCTGCTATAACAAATAAGACTCATCCAACTGCATCTTTGTACAGGAAATTTTCTATTTCTAAATGTATCAAGCTCTGCTTCTCTTGTTTCTGGCCCTCATAACAAGAGTGAAGTAAGGATCCAAGTAAATGTTCTCTGCCTGACAGCTCAGCATATTGACATATATGAGAGCTAATATCAGAGAGCAAGGCAATCCTTAGGCTGTTTCTTTGCAAAACTCTCTGTATGAGCTTAAAAAAGAAAATGGTTTGGAGTCTTCAGTCCAGTAGCCTGCAGCACTCTTTCCAGTGGACTACATATCTGAGCATAAGACTATTCTTTAACTCTGTAGAGAATTTGGCTGTCACGGGAGCAGAGGGTAAGAAAATTTCTTGCTCTAAATAATGAGGACCCCATAAAGCAAGGTGATCATCCTCCCCACTTTTTTTTTTTTCTTTGTAATGGGTTGTTTCAGAGTAATGTGCTTCTCACTTGCACCAAAAGACTAGGGATTATAAATTTTATGTAATATTGTACTATTTAATAAATGTATTTGGGTTTTTTCTTTGGGGGAGTAGTTGTTCTTTTAACACACCAATGGGCATTGATTTTCTGGGGCAAATAATCTGGGCATTTTCAATACAAAGTAGTGCATCTGGGAGTGATTTCCATTCAAACTCTTTGTTTCCATGGTGTATTCTTTCTAAAGATACCTAAAACAGACAGACTGTCTTACGAGTCAACAGCCTACTGTAATAAAATATTTTATACAAATTTGGAATGGTGACAGTTTCTGCAGGCAGTGCTGCAAAAATAAGCTTGGCCTTTTATTTAAAGCTAAAAACTACATAAGACATAGATCTTACTGACCTCCATACTTAATTCTGAAGTTTTCTGACCTGAGACATGGTCCTGTCAAATCAATGAGAACCATTCTACTGATTTACATTCCTGGTCTGCTGGGTCTACCCTATCTTCCCTTTACACGTGAAGTGCTGTGAAATACAGAATTATGTAATTAATGCTATACTATGTATTGTATAAATTCCTCCTTAAAAGTAAGAATGTGGTGTCTTGAAGCCCTCCAAGATGTTCACTCACTTGGTAATTTATTACTTCTATACCTGTGAACTCATAATAATGAATGAGAAGGATCAGATAGCTCTTGAAATAAGACAAGTTAATGTTGGAGCCCAGGGCATCCCTTTGGATGACCTAGAGTCTGAGAAAGAGGGTTTGAACCCTGGACAGGGGGATGTGGAGCCGGTCCAGGGGGGTTTGAAATCTTGGCACNAAAATCCAAAACCGAGAAGTTAATTCATCTGTAAGTAAACATGCGTTGTAAGAAAACTTGCTACTGTTGACTTTGATGTGCTGTGAAAAAAAGGAACAAGAAATTCTTGAGAATTTTGGAGTTTTATTAGCGAAACCAAGGAATTAATCCCACTGACATGAGTTTCACAATTTTCATGAGTGAATACCTCATGGAAGACACTTCAGGTACTGTTCGTAGCTATTGCCACTGTATAATTGGATAAAAATGAATTTTATTGTCTTAGCCTGAGATTCATTATTTGACCACAAAAGCATTCAACAGGAAATGTTTATGCCTTAAATAATTTAGTAAGGAGAAAAATTAAGATTTTTTGGCTTACTTTAAATAATTTTGAGATGATAGTAAAGGACATTGTAATCCAACAAGAACTTGAAAAGTAAAAATTATTATAACTAAACCTTTATGTTTAATCCAATTTCTCTTTCTTCTGATATTAATTTTCTTAGGGAGAGTGAATCAGGGAATAATTGCTTTAGAAGGAAATGACTGTGAAAAAGCACTTGCAGTTTAAGCTTCTTCTAGCTTATCAGCTTTGCTTTGAAAAATTGGTTTCAAATGAGTTAAAAGATTTATGAAAACCAATAAGTTTTCCACTCAAGAAAAATCACACTGCAATAACACATATACTGCCTGTGTCTCTTCGAGGTCTGATACTGATGGAAAAAAATCATCTTATTGAAAAAAAAGGCTTATTTAAAGAACTCCACTCTGTCCCAATAATCAGAAATTTATTTTAAGAAAAATAATTTTCTTTTAGTGGCCTGAAATTTGGAAGTTTATATAAAAGAAATATACTGCAGGGTAATGCCCTTTGGCAACTGTCAGAGTTTTATTTTGATCTGGGGAAAAAACCTGTTGTGACAACAAAAAAACAAGCAATAGTTATATGATTAGATAGAAGAGTTGACTACAGATTGTTATTTTCATTATTGATTGTGATCTGTTCAAAGTAGGCAAATAATGATCAATAAAAATCCATTAAGCATCACCATATAAATGTGAGCACTCATCAACTTACCACTGAAAAGTGGCTATTTACTTTATAAATACTTAATTTAATGGATGCATTCTTGTCTTTCAGATATGGGCAAAATTCTCTCTGATTTCAAGTCAGGTAAATTATAAATGAGTGAGGATGACAAATACACAAAACATAATCTAAATGTGAATCCTCTCTGATCTATCTCCCAATGCCACCATTATATTATTTATTTGGGACTCTGCCGCTGATTTGAGCCAACATCTGAGACTCTGAAGAATATCTAGACACTGCCTTGGCCTCAAATTTCATTTGCACATTAATTTTCCCCATCATATCAGATGAGGGAATAAGACCCAGTAGGACAGGGATGTTGTACTCCAGCAGAAATCCTCCAAACCTGTGGGATGATATATTTAATCCTTGTGCACCAATAGAGCTGCACAGGCAATGAATGCTTTATACTGCCTCAGGGATCTAACCAGACAAAGGGAACATCAGATCAATACTTCAGCCTGCAAAATTAAAGGACTCAGTAAAAAATTCTTATTCTTTTTTAAAGTATAAGCACAAAGATAATAAAGCCATCATCATTACTTTCATATTTGAGATGTTGCGATCATTGTTTTTACCATTATAAGAAAATCATGCTGCCTCTCATTACAGCTTGATGGTAGTATATGATGCTGATAAGTTTTCCTTTCCAACATAATCACTGAGTAAAATTTACTAGAACATTATCAAGCATCAGAACTGTACTTTTAAACGTCAGTAGAATATCATTATTATTCTCTCCATCATTTAGGCTTTCTCTCAGGATAAGCAAGAATAACCAAAGCAAGATTTGCAGAAAAATCTGTCAGAAAGTTTAGTCTGTACCCTTCTTCCTCAGTGTTTTAGAGAGATGCATAAATGTGTTTTCTGTGGGATGTAGAGTTTCCCAGTGGGGCTCCTTGCTGTTCGATGTACTCTTGTGATATCCCCAACAGTGCACACACTGCTCTGGGACAGGTGGTGCTGTGCTGCCTTTTTCTGCATCCCATGTTCTTTTTCCAGTTTGGAACATAATGATCACAAAATTTCCAGCCTTTTCTCATGTTCTTAACTAAATGAACACATCCTGTATCAAAGAAAAGTTAAAAATTAAACCAACTCCTTTCTTTATAATCACCAAATCTCATCTTCTAAGACATACTTCATGAGCAATATGGTTTGAAAACCCTGGAATATTTTTCCGCATTTATTCTCCACTCCTTTATCAGGTCTATGATGACAATAAGTCTTTCCTATTGCAGCTTATACTTCTTGCAGTGCATCTAATGTTCAATAATGTCAAATTTGTCATGCCACACGTTATGCTTACCTCCAGACAATTGGTATATCTTCTTACTGTATGATTTATAGCCTCAGGGCTACTCACAAATCCTATTGTCCTCTCCTGGACATTTTCTATCTTCTGTCTTTGTTTTACTATGAATTATGGTCCACAACACCTTGCTATATCATAACTTGGTTTTAGAATTTGATCCCAAATCACTCGCTGCATCCCCTCTCCTTCAAACTGTTTATCTGTCCTGCTTAATAGAGATAGTTTTTCCCACCCTTCTCTCCTAAATCCTCAACTGGTGTCAGCTTTGTCCTTCAGATCTCCTGACAGCCAGCCCAGGGGGGCTATTAACCTACTGTAACCAACAGTCTTCATCTAATACACCTACAGAGACACAGGATAAAGCCAAAGCAGACAGTATCTTTTCAGCTTAACTTCAGAGTGAACTTTGTTTTTTTAAGTTATACTAAATCCCCAAAGCGCTTTTTTCCGAACATGGCATTTCATATTGATAATGGCAATAATAATTACAAACTGATAAAGGACTACTTGGCTATGAATCTGAAAGTATTTCATAAACAGAGAAGATGAGCACAACAATTCTGGGTAAATCAGATTTAACATCCCTGTTCTAACATCCCAGCTTGCCTCAGAGGCACAGAATTGAAATCTCCAGACAAAACCAATTTTTATTGATGCCCAGATTCATGTAGATGCTATCAGGCAGAAATTGGAATACACTAAGTCTTCTATCCCTAAAAATTTTTTCCTTGAAGTATTTATCTTTCTTAAGTATAAGATTTTTCCAAAAGCTTTATACCTGAACACCTAAGACTCTAACTTTCCTTCTTTCCTTTCTCTATTGATGTTATTAGACATCTAGAAATAATTAAATGTTAGGCATAGATATAATATCTGTTTTAAATTTTAATATGTAATTGTGTATTAAAGTCAATTGTGTTGCAAAGTACATAAAAAATTTATCTTTCTGTTGCAAATTTGTTCTTAACATGAAGCAGCAGATTCTCCCTATAATCATTGTTTATTAGGGATAGATGTCAACAGTGACATGCTAGTAGGAAGTTTGGTAACTTTTTTATCTTTAAAAGTATTTGATTTTATGACATGAAATAACTATTAATATCTTCAGCAGCCATTATATTTTGAGTGTTTTTATGTGATAGTACAAAAGGATCAGACTATGCATACAGAAGAAAAGACTTACTTTCATAATAATAGAGGCTGTCACAATTTTTTGAAAAAAATTTCAAATTTAAACATTGCACTTGTGATAGATTTTTTTCTCCTGTAATTTGCAGTTGAAAGTGACTGCCAATATTTTGTCATTTCACACTGAACTACGAGAATTTTTCAGTGCATTTTCTATTGAGCAAATAGAAAATGCATCTCATCTGTAAAGGACAACTATTACCTTGATTGCGAGAGAAAGAACTTAATGATGACACATACATTAGCTGGATACTTTATCTAGTTGAAAGAAAAACATCTACCACCCTTCAGGGATGAAATAGTTTATTCATTTTGCTATTAAATGAAATCAACCAAATAAAGATTTATTGACTAACTATGTTTTAGCTTTCTACTCTCATGCACTTTTGTTCTAGAACTTGTTATCTGTGCAATCTGCTCATAATGTTTGCTTTCATTTGAAGGAAGATTATGAAAAACTGGTAGCATTATATTTACCACAAGTGACATTGGTTATAGCCTAAACCCTCACATAGTTAAACCCAAAACTTAGAAAAGTAAAGTCCCATTTTTATTCCTTTGTTTCTGAAGAAAACAACTTGAACGTTTGTATAATTGTACTCAGCAACTGGTTATGCTACTCTCACAATGCCACATGTCATTCTCATTTTTATTGCAAAATTCTCAGAAGTGGGCCTCAAGAGGAAGAAACTTTTCCTTGCACTATACTTATGAGTTGCTTTAGACTCTACAGGAGCAGACTAGTTCACATTCTCCACTAGCACTTTTAGTCCTGTGCAAGGCTTGGGGAAAGACTGTAGCACTTTAGCAGAGGTTTTGGGTATTGTGTCATGCCCTACATGCAACCACGCCTTCTGCAGCCCACTGTGAGTGAGTTTTGGATGCTGTAGCACATATTGACACCTCTCCTAATGTGCCTCTGTGAAATGGCCAAAATCTGTGCCATATCTAGGAACACATGGCAGATCTTCGGCAAGGTTTCTGTGTTTCACAAAATAAACTTAACTACCTGTCATGTTACCCAAACCAAACATGATTACCTTGATTTTTTGTTACAGTTTTGAAGTATCTTCTTTTAGTATTTTACTTTATACCATCTATTTTAAGCTTAGAAATTCCTGATATAAGTGTGGATAGACCTACAGCTCATAAAAGAACTTCAGATAAGAAAAAAACTTCCATTCACACCTGAAAATAAAAATAAAATGCAATCTGAAGTACTCTGTTTGGAATGAGAGCTTGTATATCTTCTGTCCCGTTTTCTCCATAGCCACTTCATTTCAGAAAGAAATGTACAGAGGAACATTTTTATCTATACAAAATGTATACTTAATCAGTAGCAGCATATATTTTTATTAAGTAAAAGATATCTAGTAGTTACTTTATTTGCTGCAAGAACACCAAGTTATTTATCCTAGACCATATGCATTCGTGGATACTGGAGGACAATTCTTCTCACAAGGTCCCATGCTCAGCCATGTACCTCTAGTGCTCTCCAGTAACATTCTGCTTAGAAAAGTTTAAATGCCAGTTCTTACAGATGAAAGAGATTATACCAACTCAGCTTCTAAAATAGTGAAATGTAGCCTGTTAAGTAAAATTAAAAAAAAAAAAAAAGGATGCCCAGAACTAACATAAGCTGTGTATTCAGTTGTTTTTTTTTCATATATCCTTAAAATATCCACAGATAAAAGTCCCTCCACAAATGCATAAGTTCACATCAGTCTTTTAAGAGTAACAAAAATCATGCCATTTCAAACATATTCCATATATTTATCAGGTAGTTTTCCAGCCTTTCAGTCACTGTACAAAGGACAGGCTCTTCACAACCTTTCTTTTCTCTTGCCCATATGCATCTCATCTCAATGACAAATTGAATACTTTCTCTTCCACTATGTTCTCAGTGGCACAACCTAACAGTGTCTTACACAGATTTTACACCTTTGTCTCTAAAGTTCTGGAAGGCTCATTGCTACATTTTACTATGTCTGCTTTCTTCTTAGGCTTTCTTTCTATTATGGATATTCTTCAGTAATTTTCTTTCTTTTATACCAAAAAACCGTGAAATTTTCACAGGGACCTGGGTTGGCACTTTTTAAGAGAAAATGCAAAGAACCTTTCTGGTCTGTGCTGGGGTAGGTTAACTTCAGACTCATTACTCCTTGGATAGGGAATGATATGAAATGATGTGATCTTGCATAATTTGTTGTTTTCTGGACTATTTTTTGTTCTGGAAGGCAACTATAAGACAGTCCAAGCCAATCTTGCTACTCTGAATAGTGTCCCTCTGAAGTACACATATATGATGAAAGTTGACTTTGGCCTTTGCTTCTTGACCAGTTTCCTTTAGGTAACCTTGATTTGTTTCTAATTTCTACGGTGTCAGTAATCCATCTAAGATAATTAAATAAGCAAAACTTTTGTGTCCTGTATCAAAGTTACATTATGTAACAGTTAAATTCCTAATGATTTGAGTAGTGAAAGGGTTCCTTTGGTGCAAAGCATTACTGGCATCACAGGCTCCTTGTGTAATGAAGACGAATTTTTTCTTTCCATTAGAATGAATTCATTTTTTAATGACAGGGAAAATTATCCTGATTAAATTTATCACAGCCTTATGATAAATGGAAATTTCTGCCTCAGTCCAGAGCCAGTGATCATGTTAAATGCTCATTGAAACTAAGAGCATTCTCTAAAATGGTATTTCAGTAGCTTTGATGTGCAACTGCACTAAAAAAGTCACATCTCTGATGTGACACGGTGGTTTCATGTTGCCTGTAATGAAAACCAATGAAGCTGAGTTGCATTCTAATATTAACTGTGAATGCTCCTGCTGTAAAATTATGATGTTACTGTTAGTTTTTTCTTTCTGTCCTATGATATTGGAACAAATCACCATCCAGTACAAAGAAATTCATAATAGCTACACCAGAAGCCATGTCCTTTCACCTTAATATAACTTAATTTTTGCTTTTATTTTGTTCCTGGGGAGGAAAAGGATTGAGTAGAGTATTCCTAAACTAGAAGTAGTCACTTAGGCAAACTAGAATAGACAGTGAGACTGTGAGATTTGTAACGGGAAAAAAAAAAATTATACATGATACTGTAGTTTCTTTAAGTTATGCCATGCAGCCTTTTATTGAGTTTCTAGCAAGTTTAGAATTTTGAGCACTGTACCTTCTGCTGCAAACTTTGTATTACTGTAGGAGATCTACAGCAGCTGAACTTGGAAATGCAGTCTTAGAATAGATTTTAGGCAGCACTGGGTTCTTTAACAAGAGAAAGGATTTGAGACTGCATGCAGTAATAGCTGTAGATAAGACAGACTGGGCAGAAATGTTGCTTAAGTGCCTTCAAAGTTATTTGATCTGGAGGCAGTCATTTGTAGGTCTATTTTAACTTCATGGGGAAAGGTCATGAAATCCTGAAAAATATTGCTGGAAAATGAGAGCCTGCACACAGTAATCATGTGAAGATCACGTCTTCTGGATTGAATGCAACAGAAATTCTGGCACAGAACAAGTGATGTTGAAGGCTTTTAAAACAATCCTAAAGTAACTGGCATTACAATCTAAGGCCCAGAAGTGTTATTTATTTCTAAGGAAAGTAGAGATATATTTGAGGAAGAATGATTAGCCAAAAGTTGTCACCGCATGTCTCTAATCAAGGTAAATGATGTAACTGTATACATAATGTAAGTAAGATGGAGATTGCTGCAAATGAAAAGTGTGATGAACAGGACTGAACAGGCAGTGAAACCATTCCTGTTTTGTAATGATGATGATTTCCTTTGGATTTTAAGTTCCTGATGAAAAGTAGATGCTAGTTCCACCTCTCTCTAATTCCAGCTGCTCTAAGTGCATATCATATATCATGAGAGATCACAAGTTGGATGAGCTGGCTGAATTTTAATGATGCAGTGGAAGAAATCCCCTTTGAGAGGGTTCCTGGTGATCCAGTGCCATAGCTCAGATGCCAAAGCTATGAAAATAATTGTAGCATCACTTGTCCCTAAATATTTTTATGTATTTTCTTGGAAGAAAATACTTTCTGCTTAAATCTTTCACACCTCTTGCCTCACATGGCCATAGCACCTGAATTTATATCAGGCCCTGGCCTATTGCATTACCCAGTATATCAAACTGAAATGGGACACAGGGGAACTATGTAACCTCTGCAATACGACACACATTGGAGCCATTATGTCAGCAAGTCATGATGTCTTTGAAAGGCAAATAAATTGTTGACTGTCAAAAGAAACTAATGCTGGTCTCAATTTTTAAGGAGCCTTGTCAACTTCGGCACACATTTATTACAGACCTAGAAATCAAAAATAATGTTTCAGATTATATTGGAGATTTGGTGGGTTTTCCATCCTCAGAGATAACATAGTAAGAATCAAGGAATGAAAATAAATAATTTGTCAATTGCTAAATCCTTGAAACATACTGAAATAAGTAGGTGTTACAAGCAAAGCCTACTTTTCCTCATCTTGAACCAAAAAACAAACAAAAAAATAGGCAGGATTTTACCAATAAGGCAATACAAGAGACTGATTGTTCACAGTAAAAAGGAGAGCATGTCTATACTAATTCCAAAAGATGAGATTTCATTTTAGAACTAAAACAATTATTTTAAATATATCACATAAGTTTAGAGGCTTGAAGAAAGTGAAAAATAATAACCTCATCTAATAAGTTCTAAAAGCTCAAAGCTGAGCCTACCCTTCCCTTCTCACTTCTTTAGTCTTTTGGAAAATCCAGGCTTATTGGCAGAGCTGTTGAGTGCCTTTAGCTTGAGCATCTCTTGAAGGATTTCTTGAAGCACCTTTCAGAATGGTCCAAAGTGAGGATGTAAGAGAACTGAAGTGCTCCCCTTTGCTTTCTCACCACTGTTCTGAATTATTAAGGTGGAAAAAAGGTAGGGAAGAACCTCTCTTTAGCAGGATGGAGATTAACATATCTTTTAGATCTGCACAGTTTCTTATGTGTGCCTCATGTTTGATTTTTCTCACTTGGAAAGCACAAAGTTGTGTGTAGGTTGAGATACAGTCAAAAACTCCTTTGTATGGTTTGTGCTGCCAACGTTCACATCACGACAGCCATTTCTGGAAGTATGAAACACATGGCTTGTAGTGCTGGCAGTGAACCGCAGGGATTAGAAGAAATATTGCCAACAGTATACGAGGAAACAGTGATACCACAACTTTGATGAAAACAGCACCGGGAGGACAGCAGAGGAAAATGTTCTTCCTAGTATTGCTGTAAATGAGAACCCAGCAGAGTAGGTAGATGTTCATGTGGGAAATGTTGTATATTACCAGTGAACTTCTTTCCTGAAAGCATTTTATTGTCAAGAGTTTTACAGATACCAGAAGCAATTCAAAATGGTTAGAAAGCTCCTTAATGACTATATTGTTCACACATTGGGCAAAATTTGTGGTCACACTGAGGCATCTAGGGATATTATGGACATGTTCTTACACAGTGTTACAGTACACTTTTGTAATATTTTTGTCTTTTCTGACAAAAAAAAAAAGCACAAGAGTAAAAAATCTGCAAGAAACTGGCTGAATTTGCTGGTTGTTCGAGAGTGTTTTCTGCAGTCCTGGTTGTTTCTGTCCCAGGCAATTCAGCTCTGTAAGCTTGTCTTCAAGCTCTCTTTCATCATGATGGCAAATTTGTCATTGCTTTTCCCAGTGCTGCTCTTGCTTCTTGAGGGCTAAATCTCTGTACCATGATGTAAGAGGGAAAGATCTATTTACTTGCCTGCTGCTTTCTCCTCTGGCAGCACAATTCTCTGCTTCCCTATTCTGTTACTCAGAAAGCTTGTGTCACTTTGATAAAAAATGAATCATAAGGAAAAAGGCACAGTAACATAAGAGAAACAATTTCTGTTTGAATAAGAAAGAGAATCTGTAGTTTCCAAAAATCTTCAGGACAGCATAAGGTTAAAAGTGGAGGACAAAGCCTCCAGCTCTGGAACAGTGGTTTTATGTTGTCTCAAGAATAATTAGCTGCCTGTGGAAGAGGGCTGCTCTTTTTCACAGGAAATATATTACACTGAGAAAATTCAAACAACATTACCACTGGACAAGGATAAGTCTGGTGAGCATCAGCAGTAGCTGAGGACTCTCATTCATGAGTAGTTACACAGAAAGAGAGGCACCCTTGGCTGAGATTAAAGGGATAAATAATGAACAAACTCAAAAGGGAACTACTTCTTTTGCTCTAATGTCTTTAAGCCATACCTTAAAAGAGTCTGCTTCAAAGAAATAGTCTTCTTCAGTGAGTCAACCTTTTCCAACCCAGAAAAACAAACAGCTAAATTCTTGTGGTGTTTTCTCTTCCTACTCATGAAAATATTACTGCATTTAGGCTAGAAAAAATGCACTAAAATAATTTTTTAAATGCTCATGATTATTTGGATGATGTAAACAGGTTTGAAAATGTAAGAGTGAATCTATAGTGTTTGGACAACTGTAAATATATGCATTTTTTTTTCCAAAATAAAACCATATCTCAAGATATCTTAAGTAGGACGTGAGTATGTTAAATATAGACAAATATATAAATAATATAAAATAGATATACTATTGGTATAGCATCTAAAAGTATAAATACAAATAAAAAAAATTTACACCATGGGCACCATATGGGTCTCTTTAAGCCTTCCCTTCAGTTCTTTGATATGCATCATCATTCTCATATTTAGAGTGCCTCCTCTTTAGGGCACTGAATCATCCCTTACAATTTATGTTAAATATATTTATTGGAGAACGTGTGATAAATAACTAGAATATTTACAAATAACATTATATTTATACGATGTGATCATTTTTCTGAGGTCTTATACCCCTCTAAGAGTTCAATAAACAAGACTGACCATGACATGGTAAGACAGAGATTATTTTGCCTCCAGACTTGCCTCTGAAACACAACCAAACTAGAACATTGTCCTTATTGGGCATTTTTGAATTCTGGGAAGATGTGGTAGATTATAAAGAAGTTGATGAGTTCATGTAGGAAGTTATCAAGGTAGAACTGTCTCTCTATAAAAAATAATTATTGTAAACAGAGAAAGTGTGAAAATATATTGATCATTGATGATATTATGAACCACAGATGAAAAGGTAAAATAAAATGTGCTTGTATGGAATAACATATTTATGATAATTTTTATTTTCCCCCTGTAAAAAAAAAATCCTGCTACTGCAGTTTGCACTTGGCAATGAAGATAAAATCATATCAGATAAATGTTTTAATAGTACTCAGCTTGGGGCATACAAAGACTTTAGGCTCTCCTATATGGAGGAAAAAAGCTGTTTCTGTTCCTAATTTCAATCCAGTATTGCAACTCATGTTCCCTTTCTTTCCTTCCTCCATCACCAAACTCTTCTCTGGTCAGGCACAGCCCTTCAAAGCCAAAAAGTACTGTATATTGGAATATAATTGGCATACTGGGCTGCTGTAATTCCCATTGAAACACCAGAGTAAGAAAAACCTGTTGGTGTGAAACCTGCTCGTCTTTAGGGATGACTTGGAGGGCATTTTGCCTCTAACAGTTTCAACCCTTGCCAGACTATAATTCTTGCATTTTTGTGAACAAATTCATGTAAGACTGTGACCTTATTGAATACTACTATGCTATAAGACTTTCTGTACTGTATGATCATAATTGATTGATACATGGGAGCAGAAAGACAACAGAGCCATTATACTGATTATTTTGCGGCTTGCTAGGAGACAAAATGGCTGGCAGCACGTTTGCAAATGATTTTTACATGCCCTTGAAAAGACAGCAAGTCAAAGGGCAAGTGACCTTAACCAGCAGAAATCCACAAAAAACCCCCACAGAAAGGCACCTGAAGTGAAAAATGGTGTTCAGGCTGGGATTAGTCAGTCAGTCCTGCCCTTGTTTTTGTGAGTAGGAGGGTGCATGTACCAGGGACTGATTTTAAAATCCAGGCCTTGCTGGCACTGAGCATTGGGAAAGTGCTTCCCATTTAGAACTTTATTGGGGACACTGACAGGAATATGACAACCACAACTCAACACGGAAAGAACCAGGTGTTTTTGGCTGTGTACAGTAAGTTATCTGGATCACATAGTAAAGCACAAAGGAAGGCTGAAGACAATTTGAGCACAGCTTTGGTGTTACACTGGAGGCAATGGCATTTCAGTGAAGGAAGTCCACGTGAGCAGGACTGATATTGCTGTGCAAGTTGTGTGAGAGGGGTGGAAATGAAAACTGCCTTGCCACAGCATGAAAAGGTCAGCATGCATTGATTGAGTCAGTGTGTGGTCACATTGGGACCAGCTGGTTATGAGGGAGTTTAATGGGCTTCGGCAAAATTTGGGAAAAGACAGATGTTTCAGAGCTGGCTGTGTTCCTGCAGCATGATTGTCATAGTGTAATTTCCCACTGGTGTGTTTCACATCCTTGGAAGCCCAATTAGCCAATGAAGCTTTGCTTGCAGCAGGCAGAACTAAGAATGCACTAGCTTTCCCCTGAGCAGCTACTTTCTTGTTTTATGCATGCAAGGAAAAAATAAAAAGTTGTCTTTTTCAGTTAACTGAGCCATAGCACCAGCACTTCATACTAGCAAATCTTTAAAAAGAGGCTGTTCTGTATATTCCCAATATCTCATATCTCCAGAACACTCTAATGTTTTCCTTTCAAAATTACACACTCAGGATTTTTCGCCCCTTTTTCTGGGAAGCACATAGATTTATACCTGACTCAATCTCCCCTTCTCCAAGCCATTTCCAAAACACACTTTTTCTTTTGCTGTATAGCTTTACGACAGCTATTTTCAGGGCCTTAATCCTCTCATCCAGATGAGCCTGCTTACTTTTTCTCCCTGGACTCTCCTATTCCCCTTATCTCAACCAAAATCAGACATACTGCATCCCAGTCCACGTATAGAACATTTTTTAATTCTTCACAGAGCTCAGGGAAGACACCAGAGGCACTCTGCCCTTTGCAAGCTGCTCTGGATATTCTACCACTTTCACTTGGATGGAAATGGGTTGAACACAGCATCAATTAATGAACAAATGTCACAGTAGAAGGTTTATATTCTTTCCTTTTTTGTCAGAGAAAGAGTCTTCTAGTTTTCTCCTTCTTTTCTCTGAGTTATGTACTTGAATTTTTGCTAGTGGTGCTCTGAAGGATGTTGACTGTTTTTATTGGTATCAGTTACCTTATACTGAGTTCAACCACCAGCATTTCTTGTCTGTGTAAGCTTGTATATTGCCAAAGGTACTGCAAAGATACTTCTCATGAAAGTCTCTGCAGTGTTTTAGAGAACATTATCCATTAACACAGAATCCATACAGGAAATTAATTTTATTACCCTTATTCCATGGTAACAAGATGTAAAGATCAGCATTTGAAGACAGATTATAAACAGACAATCAATTAAGAGTATCTACTCCCACTCCAGATGACTTGAAAATGCAAATGAATAGTGCTAACTTCTTCATCTTCAGAATCCAGAGGTCTTGAGGGAGAATAGTTCTTGGTCTTTGCAGCAATCTTAGAGCAGGCCTCCACTGTGAAAGAAAAGAAACAGACACACAAAAAGTGCACATGTAAAAATGACTGTTATAAGGGAGAGTTCCTAACTTTTCATAAAATTCATGTAACTAGCTATGAAGATATTTAATTTTTATGATCTATCTCCACCTATTGAGGTTCAAGGCTTACTAAAACTCCAAACTGAAAGTTCATGATATAGTAACTTACAGAGCTTGTTCTGTTATAATAAATGGAGAGTTAGAGCCTCATTCTAACACAAAATGTTACATTGGTACTACATGTAAACTGTTATCATCTTGGACTTCTCCAAAGAAGGATGACTATAGCCAAATACAACCTTCCGTGTAGATTAATAGTTTCAGGGTAGAAAACAGTTGTTTGCAATACAGAAAGAATTTTGTGCCTTAGAGACATTGCCCAGGTCTTGTCCTAGTGTATAGATCTCCAGGATTTATAGACATTACAGAATCTTGAATAATTTTCTTTCACCTACTTGACAGCAAGCAGGTTGCATTTAACAAATTTACATCTCCAGGAGAGGCATTTAATCTTCATACAAAGACATGAAACAATTAAAAATTCACCATTTCCCTTTAGATTCCCTATAATGATTAATCATCTTCATTGCTGCTAAGGTATCATGCCAGAAGTGTCTGGCATTACTTTCTGTCCATATGTTCTTATTATGACCCTACCATATTAAATATCTTCTTAATGCATAATTTATTACTGTGAAGGCACTTGCAAGCTGTAATCAAGCCACTTCTCAGACCCCTCTTTTTGGGCTGAACAGATTGGGCTCTCAAACTCTTCACTGCAAGGCAATTCCTCCAGCCTTTAAATCATTTATGTTTCTTTCATCTAGAGATTTCCTAGCTACCTTTTTACTATGCAGACATTTAAACTATACACAGTTTCGCAATATTAATGTCAGCCTCGGTATAGCTAAAAATAAATTCATTTCTCATACACCTATTGCTAATTTAAGTATCAAGTGACTGCCAGCTCTTTTTAGTGCTGCATCACGAGTGCTTATGTGGAGTTGTTTTTTTGTTAGGGCTATGTACCAGGTCCTTAATTCCTTTGAAGCCTGCTCTTGGTTTCTAATACTAAAAACTTGCTCAAATGCTTACTTTCATATTTACTAAAATACTAATTTAGTTCACTCATCCTGCTAATCTATTCAGCTTTTTTTTTTTCCATAGTTTTACTTACCTATTTATTATGGGTAAAATTTTGGTTGTTAGTTGACAAAAGCATTATATGATGCTTCAGGTAGAAGCAGAAAATACTACCACAAGGAAAACCAGAAAAATTAAAGAAAAAACTCCAACAGGTTACTTGAAAATACATTTGCACTTTCATGTCCTGATTGGCTATGCTCTCTCTTTCTTAACTTTCTGGCTTTTTATTTTTCTTATCATTTTTAAAACTCTTTTTTAGAAACCTTAGTTCTCCTTAGTATAGATATGAATTTTCTTTTTTTCATCAAGATCTTTAGCTTTGATTATTCACTCACAGCAAATTGATTGCTCATAAGCTTTATGGATTCCATGGCTTTTTTCTCCTTCTACGTGCATTTGCCAGATACTGATTTCCCACACTATCCAAACTGTTGCCTTGACTTCAGTGTTGATCTAAGCAGTCTTCTAAATATGATTTTCCTCCATTTTGAAAATATAAGTCTTAAAACCCTTTTTATGTGTTTTTTAAAAAACAACATTCTAGGGAAATGGTAATAATTTTTTATTTCCAGCAGAATTCTTACTTTTATATATTAGCCATAATTTTAATGAGGTTGGGGAGACTGTGGTGGACTGGCTAGAGCTTCCCTGCCCTTCCCTAAAAAGCTATGCCTTTATGTATCATTACTGAAGAAATTCTACCAATAACACAGAAAACTTCAAGTACATAAAGGCCACAAAAATGCCTGGTAAGGCCTAGGATATAAATGTGCACAATAGAGAGACACAAAAGAATGCTCAAAGTAAAACATAAAATGAACATCTAGACGCTGCTTGGATAGGTTTATTTTTGTCTGACAAAAAGCTTGTTCCACTTAAATAAGCAGACCAAACAAACACTTTACACCCTGGTAACCTACATATAGCTTGAACACTGTCAAAACCAAGCAGAGGCAGAAACAAAATAAATCACTTCTCTTTGCAGACCCTACATAATGCTCTAATTTCTCTCTTTTCCCTTTCTCTCATTCTTTTTTTTAAAATCCATGTTTATCTTCCCATAAGTGACAAAGCTCACCCTCAGCTCACTGTCCTGCTGGTGTGCGGGATGGGTGTAATCTCTGCAGGCTGTGGAATATGGCAGAATAATTACATTGTACCTTTCAGACACCTTAGAGCTCAGAACCCACTTCTGGGTGAAACCAGACCCTTTGGTAATGACGTGAGACTGTTGACACCTTTGAAATTATAGAAGATGGGAGATACTTTGAATGCCACATGTGAACCTTAGAAAGGTCTAGTTGTAGAAGGAATATTTAAAGCACTTACTGTGGCTTTTTTTCATGTCTGGTTGACAGGTTTTTTTGTTTCATTTTGTTTTATGTCCCTTCTCCTAAACTGCAGCCTAAGGGACCCGTACTGGGTTTTCAGGAGTGGCTGTCTCTCCAACTGTGTGGAATTTTGTTCTATCTTAAATAGGGGGTATTTATGAAAGGAAACACCCAGAGGTTACTGAGAAGCTTCACCACCACCCTAGATGCAGTTTGCTTGGTATTAGAATTAGCACAATGGCTAAGTAAAATATGCTAGGTAACTGTGTAACTGCATGTCCCAGATTTTCCACCAGATTAACAGTTTGGGTGTGACAAGTATGTACTAGCATGTAGTAGCAGAGACAGTTAAATCAATATCTGTAAAAAGTTTCTTCTGGACTTTTCTTCACAGGATAGCAAACACTTCACTAGAACACACTTCAAAAAGAAAAAAAAAAAGGAGAAAAACAGGTGACAAAGAAGTTACAAACAGCTACTTAAAACTTGTCCAGAAGATCAAGCACAGGGAGAAGTTTCTCATCCCCTCTTGTGGGACACAACCCTGGCAGCTAACAGCAAAGACACTAAGCATAGATCTTGATAATTAGAAGCCTGAGTAAGTACAGCAGGAGCTAATAAGGCAATCCTACATGTGGGGTGTGTTTAATATTAATAACCTCTGTGAGTGCAGATACACTAGTGAAACGATGCCAGAACAAAGCCCTTCATGTACCTTAGCAAGGATGAAGCTTTGGAAATCTGCATCAAAAGAGTCTGTGGTTAAGGGTGTGTTGCTCAGAAGTAATGCAGAATTTTTCTATTCAGTGTTTGTGTACATGCTATTTCCTTTGCCTTTGTGAGTGTGATTTTTTTTTTTTCCCAATGTAGGTCTACAGCCCTTTTCATCCTTCTTGCTGCCCTCGGGGGCAGAAGCCAGCCAGGACTTGGGTAACACCTACACCACAGGACTGATTTGCACTGTCCAGTAATCTCCTGGTCTTGACAACTCTGTTTTTCCACACTTGAACTGGATCTTGGGGCCTTCTTCATAGAAAGACTATCACTGAGCTTGTTTCATTAACAATGGCATGTGAAAACAATATGTCAGCAGGGTTGTTTTACCTGACTGAGCTATCTTCCAGTTGATTCATGCTGTGATTTAGAGAACCTGGAAGCTGTTCTTTAGGATTTAAACTATCCTGGGTTTTTGTTTGGTCTTTTAAAGTTTACTTAAAGTGGGGAACAATTATTATTTAGCATGTCTGCAAACCGTAAGGGCTTATCAGTAGGAAAAATACTTGCTTCATTTCTGGTGCTCTTGCTCTTGAACTGGTTTCAGTGTCACACGAATTAGTGGCTACATACCAACCAGAGGTCTCCTAAGAAGGAATTCTTTATTTTGTTGTGTATATTTTTTATATTTTTTCTTAATTTTCTTATGGTTCCTCCCAATTTTTCTTGATATAAGCTGCAAAAATAGAGATTTCAGAGATTTCTGTGCAGAATTCTCATCCACCAGAACTTCAGATCGTTTTCTCTGGTGGGGATAGGAGGTGAAAAATTGTCACTTATTTTTCTTTTACAGTCATTTTACAATTTTTTCATGAATAACAAGAAAAGTATTCCTTTTGACATGAAATCTATTTTACATAAAAAAGACACAATCTTCTGAATCAAAGTTTAATTCAGCCTGCCCCTACATCATAACAATATAAAGGTTAGTTTTGTGATTAAAATCTTTTAAATTTGGTTAAAAATTGCATAGAAGTGTTGCATAGAAGAATTATAGAAATGTTGACATAAATGGAGGAGAGCAAAATCAGGAAATTGAAAGACTAGTGATTCATTTTTGTAATGAAGCTGTTTATTCTTACTGTGAAAAACTGCATTTCTACAAATTAGATTTTGAGACAATTAATATATTATGTTTTTATTGAGTCAGCTTTGACAAAGGAACTTTCATTGCAATCTTATCTTGTTTCAGTACTCATCTCTCTATATCAGCTGGATGATGAGAATAAATCTCTTATTTAACTCAGCTATCTGTGTAAAGCTCTGCAGAAGGAGTTTCAGCAGATGGAGCTAGTGTGCTTCCAATCTTTGACACCTGTGCTCAACGTGGAAGATGAGCAGAATAGTTTACAGAACTGTGGCTGGGGATATGTCAGGGTCAGGAGTGAAGATTTTCTTTTGGCTTAGTGGAAAAGTAGCAAGCATAAGGGGGAATTACTTATCATTTATCAAGTACTGGTAGATAAGAGGAGGGCAGCTTAGTGATTCAGAAAGAGTGATGTGCCATAATACAGAAAATAACTTCAGAAGAATAATCATTATTACATTTGTCTTCAAATTCTTTCATAATATCTTGCTCTTTTTTACTGTTACTCTCACACAGTAATAGATGTGCTCATAAAGTGCCATAAAATAAAGTATTCAGAAAACCTGTGGCTAATTGTTTAGGTCTTATGGGATTTGTTGGTCATATTGAACCACAGTAAGAGGATGTGTCTGTGGACCTGCAGTCACTTAATTCAAGCTTGAACTGACCTGAAGAATGTACTTCAGTTGTTTTCTCTGACAAGAGCCTTGTGCAGTCACTGACACTGAGATTTTAAAGCAGGGAGATGCTGGAAACAGCCCTCTTTCCAGCAGAGTGGTCAAAAGATGCTTGACAATTAGTAAAAATTAAGCCTGTTCTTTTCCATTTCTAAAACCATTAATTTCTAGCCTATGCTTCTTGGCTCCAGAGGTACTTCCAACCTTCCCAGCAGTCAGGGTACTGATTTCAGTGGGACCTCATCAACAGTTACCATTCAGACCAAGGTTTTCTTATTTGTGCCTCCAGGCTTATTTAACAGGACCTGTCCTGCAGAGTTCTTCTTGCAACAGGAGTTTTTATTGCATGAAAGCCCATAGCTAAAGGTCACAAGGAAGGAAAGAACAAGTTCTTGGATATAATGTGCAGGGATGCAGTGCCTATAGTCCATGTGGAGCTGAAGAGCTGTATCTGGCACACACAGGTGACCATAACCTATTCTGAGAGGTGCACGTGAGGGACACAGATTGGCAGGACTATCTGTGCTGTGACAACTGTGCTGGGTTCAGTTTTCAAGGTCAGTGGTTTTCATTTGATGTACTAGCAAGCACAGAGGGTGGGAGCTTCTCACAAACCCTGCTTCAATGCAGTGCTAGAGGCTAACAGCAGGGAAAAGAAAATGCTCAGAGTTCCCAGCCAATTTTTGGATTGGTCCTGCCATGAGAAGAGCACCTGAGTGACTTGGGATTCAACGTGCATATCCACACATACAGTCTGGGAAAGGGAAGAAAGGCAAGAAAGCAAAATGGTTCAGGAAACTTTCCAGGATTTTCTCTTTGTGACATTAACTTTCCAACAGGAGAATATGCAAATGCTGGTGGCATTCTGATAAGAGGAGAGTGATGTGCTATTTCAGAAGTTAATTTATGGTGTTGGTGCTATCACGTTGTACGTTCTCTGCAGTCCTTCAGTTCCTACATTGTGATTTAGTGTAGCACATTATAAGAGCAATGTGTGAAAGTTTCAAAGCCATCATTGGTCATTGTTACAGCAGCATAACACTGACAAGCAACTGATGGAAAGAAAGGTTTTATTGCTGCACTGTTCTCTCCTTCTTGCTTATTTAGGTCTTCAGCTTCAGCACTTTAGTGACTCCATACACTACTGAATTATTGAACAAAGTTTCAGTGAGTATAAAGTAAGGTATTATTTTGTTATATGCATGTCTGATACTGAAAGGACACTTTTATTTTACTGTAAATTGCCCACTGCAGCAACTAAATGAGCCATGGGTTTTTTGCATACACATGTATAAATTTTTTGTTTGGGTTTTGAATTCACATTGGTTGGATTCTGAAAATCTAATTGGAATTTAGTTATGTTTTAGAGATTGTCCTGTGCAAATTTTAATTTTTTTTTGGTATTTTGAAATTTTTTTCCATAATTCGGCCAGTCCTGAACCCTTACTGGTGATTACTGCTCTCAGATACTAGGAATGTAGTATAAAAATGTAGGCAAAGAAGTTCATCATATATCAGAATCTCCTCTGGATTTTCACGTGGCCAGTATTTGTTACATAGAGCATACATCCATCCCTAATTATATTTGTAATGTAATTTTCTCTAAAGGAGTAAATGCTGTAAAGGAAATGCTTAGTTTTCCTTGTTAAGTTAGCTGAATAATCACAATGATTCCTGGCTGGAAATCCAGAGATTTTCAGGTTGTACCAGGTCTCCAACAGAATTTCTGAATGACTAGTGTTTGTATGACTTGTCTTGGTTTCTAAAAGAGTACTCATGTTTATCTCTTTTTGTGAATTCCTTGAAATCTGTGGATGAAAAATGTAACATAAAAGCTTGGTTTAACATTGAAGCATTGTCTGCAAAAGAACATGTGCACAGTTTCCTTTTCAGCCATGGATGACTTGTCCATTGAAAAGCTGGGTCACAATAAATTAGAGACTGAATTTACAGCATGTGATTTACTCTGCACTGGCTCCAGGTGAGGGTATTCTCACTATAACTTTCCCTCTCACCCAGCTGCAGCTGTCCCCAGACTTCTGCACTGCCAATGGAGAGCCTCCTGAATAGTCTCAGAGCATGTATGTTAGACATGTTGTAATCTCCACTTTACAGGAACTTCTCTCTCCCCTCCTAACTACAGAATCTGGGGAAATCAGCTTACACTTGAAGTGATGTGATACCTTTCCCTCTCACCTGCTCTGCCTCTTATCATTATCTGTTAGACAATTTTTTCCATAATTTATTTTGGAATTAATTGTACATGTTCTAGGGGGAATATTCATGGGGCCCATACTCCCTCTACAACCTAGAGGATAAAAAGGTAAATTTATTTAGGAAAGCGAAAAAGTAGGAGACTGCCACAGGTATAACAGAGATCTCTCTGCTTCTCTCTTTCTTATTTTCCTTCTGAGCATAAAATTAACCTTTATGATGAGCAGATAAATGGATTGAAGAAACTCAAAATTCATACCCTCTCTAATTCACACCACTCACTAACTTCTCTGTGTTGTTAAGCCAAAGCGATATACAGCTTAATAACAAAAATGCTTTATAGAAATTCCCAGAAAGTGAATCAGGGTCCTGGGGACAAAGACTCCACTTTTACTCTTGGGAGTTGCTAGTATCCCAGGCATTACCAGTGGAACACTTAAATAAGCAACTTATAGTACTATTTTCCCAGTGGTAATAGTTAACGAAACTAAAAGTACTATTGGTTCTTTACTACCGTGAAACTAAGTACTGATGAAACTATTGCAATGAAATATTATTTTCTTACTGATGCCACAGTTTTAAACCCATGTGACCCACCAAAATGGTTGTATGCAGAACAATAAAAAAATCTTCTTTTAAAAGAAAAGGGTTCTCATATATGGATAACAACAGAACTTGGGAGGCAGAGCTGTGTAAGGACTAGAGCAAGAACTGCAGAATTTGTTAATAAATTATTCTTGTCTGGATATTGGCAGAAATCAGATAAAAAAAGCAGTAGATCTACTGCAAAGGGAAGTATAAATGTTTTTTGGAACAATCGATAAAGTCTGACTACCTAGAAGAGATCTGAATTCTGTGCTGGCAAAGAAATCTTATGTTCTTGACAGTATTGGTAAAGCACTCATCAAGGATTGGAGGCTGAAGTGGGTACATGAAAGGAAAGAGGTTCTACACTGGATTGGCTATGGCTAAAGAACATCAATTGATTATCGAACAAAATATAGGCAAATTATGCCTATGAACTATTTCTGCACACAAGTTCATGAACAATCATAGTGATGAATGAGATCTTAAAGAGTTCTGTAAAATACCAGGAAAAGGTTGACAGTAACTGGAGAAGTCTTTCTAAAAGCTGTATGTTGGAGGTGTGGGATGGGGTAAAGGAAGCAAGGGATTTAGCTGCTGAAATAGTTTAGGTTCTTCTTTAATGAGGAATATACTCTTATTTAGGCATAGTAGTATTTGGTGTTATTAGCTATGTTAATATAAACAATTATTAGTAATGGAACTAATAAATCCCCTCAGCCAAATGTACTCTGATTTTATGGATTGTTTTGAAGTTAGCTGAAAACTATTCTGCAGTAATGTTTAAATATTTTGTATCCCAGTATGGATACTTTCCTCTTTTTGCACCCTTTACATACTTGATTTCTTATCACTCTCTGTTTATTTTCACTGTTGTGAAAACAGACAAGAGAAAAGTTTTTCAACTTTTTAGTTTTGTACATAACTCAGCAACTACATGTGGAACAGATGGGAATTGCCCTTTGCAGTATATTTCATATCAATGACTATTCATAGAGTGTCTATCTTGTTTAGAACTTTTATTTTAATTAATATTTAGTTACATACGATTTTCTCTGGAGATTAACACACATTAGCACACATTAGCACACAACACACATTTTTTTCTTAGGTCAAGGTTTACCAAAATGCAGCTAATAAGACATTTATGACCCATTAAGCCCTTGTATGTGGTTCACAAATTACATTTGTCCTTTTGTCTACCCACCACAGAACAAAAGCATAGAATCACAGAAATCTTGGGGTTGGAAGTTTGGGGACATCTGGATGCCATCTTATCCAACCTCCTTGCTCAAGCAGGGTCGCCTGGAGCAGGGTGTCCAGGACTGTATCCAGATGATTTTTGAATATCTCTAAGAATGGAAACCCTGCAACCACCCTGGGCAACTTCTGTTGGTGCTCAGTTACTCCCTCACAGTGAAAAACTATTTCCCAATGTTCAGAGGCAACCTCCTATATTTTGATTTGTGCCCCTTGCCTTGTGTCCTGTGACTAGGCACTGGTAAAAACATGCTGGCTGCATTTGAATGTGCTGCTTTGCACCCTCCCTTGAGTAATTTATATACATTGGTAAAATCACTCTTACACCTGCTCTTTGCTAAGCTGAAGAGTCTTTTGGTCTATGTTTGAAAGTAAGGCAACATACACACCATTAAAAAGGCCAGAGCTGAGAAAATGGTTTTGATCATTACACGATAACCATACACACTGTTTACTTGTTAACGTGGTTCATGATTTTCTTATGGTTTACTAGGTTGTCTAGACAATGTCTGATTAAGGTTTCAGACACTCTGTACCAAGGACAGTTCCCACAATGCAGGATAAATGGGGCTACACCAGATTTGTCTCCCTCCCCTCTCTGTAGTCCCCCAGGTCTGTGTCAGAAGGCTTTGTACCCTCAGATATCCTTCCTGCTGTGCTTTAGGGCTATTGCACATTCCATCAGACTCATATTGTGAAAATGCCTCTTTAGCTGTGAAGGTCTTCATAATGTACAGAAACTCAACATCCTTTCTCCTCTGGGCAGTTTTACAGGACAGGAATGGAGATGTATAGAACTGAATAGGTAGAAAATAAAACGCTTTTTATGTAGAAATTTAAGTCCATCCTTGCTGCCTTATATTTTGGGCAGTGAACCTTACAGAAATATCATGCTGGTTAGAGGGCATCAGCAATAATGTTGAAAAGTATGTTCAGCAGGAGAAAAGAAAGCACATTAAACTTGACCTAGCACAGAAGAGGGACTAACCATAACGAGAATGCTGTTTTCACCTGTGGAGTGACAGAAAAAGTCTTAGAGGGTCTTGCTGCTCTTTAGAGACTCAAAGATCATGTTGATTCAAAAAATAGCTATTCTGAGTGCCACACTATTGATGAAAACAACACATGGAAAGTTCATCTCTCACTGGTGCCATAACAGATGGTGCCTTCTTTATGATGGTGAGATATAAGGGTGTTGCGCCACTTAAGAACAAAAATTGTTGTAGAGTATGGAGACGAAGACACTGTTTTATTCATTAGCAAACTTTGATTCCAAATCTCCTTAAAATAGAGCATGTCATACACATTGATATTGAATGCATGAAAGTCTCCATACCCAAAAGTCTAATCCTCTGTGGAAGACCATGAGGCTGAATCTAGAGATGATGTAAATTCACAGCCGCTTGTGTTTTGTTGTTTTGTTTTGTTGGAGGACATAGACGTATTCCTGCAAAAGAGAAATAAGGATAACACTGTCTGTAAGGCTGGGACTGCACAAGCTGTTTCAGCTTTTTTCGTATCTCAGTGAAGTGGATCAGAAGATTTGCAGTGGCAGAAGTTCCCATCTGTCCTAATTGACTGTATGAAAACTTTGAAGGGAAACCTCAAAGCACTGCAGAAACATCAGAAGCATAGTGACACTTCCAGGTTGCAACAGAGAAGAATTAGTGGAGGAAAAGCTTTTTCCTTCAGAATGCGAGTACCAGTAGTGACCCAAGAAATGCTCCAGAATATGTGCAGGTACATCTTTTTGACTTGAAGTGGACTGTGAGGGTGAAGATAAAGATAACATAACATGAATGATGTCTGTCTGTTTTCTACAAAAACTTAAATTATGAGGCTTCTTAGTGATGGCTGGTACACGTATGAGACTATCCTTACTTTTCAAAATATATTGAGATGTGAGCAAATATCATTAAATGCTAGTATTAATAAATATACTTTGGGATCATGACACCAATGGTCACTTTATATCAGTCTTTTTCATTACATCAAGTTTTAAACTCATGTTATTGCTAATAATTAGAAATAAAAAACCCAAACTGTCGTCCTGATTCTTTAGCCTTCTGACCCTGTTCACATATTTCTATTGGAGTTTCTCACGCATGTAACATAAACACAAGTAGATTGTTTTCTCATCCCTCTCTGTGATGGACTTCTAAGTTGACCACTGAGGTCAGAGAGGTGGTCCTCTCATCTCCCAATCCTTAATCAAATTCCAAATCCTATTTAAACCCCAAATCATAATAAACTGCCCTTCTTCTCCTCACTTCAACCGGATGGTGAGTGCCGTTCTTTCATGTCCCTAACGGCGACACCAAACTGTAGTAGAAGTCCAAGTCAATGATAAATGGAACAACACTGACTTCTCCTTGTACAATCTTTGTGTATCTATCAGCCTTTGAATTTTTCTGAATTCTTGTATTGCAGATGGGACATTTTGCTATGACTCAGATCCTGATACCCTATCGGCATATCTTTCCTGAATAAATTTGTGGGGGGAACACCTGAAATAGATGCTTTCAGGATACCAGTCAGACTTTATGAGTCTAGATTCTTCCTCTTTTTTGAGTGCTTCAGATAAGAAAAAAAAATAATGGATCTGATTAACAGAGAGTGAGTGATCATCAGGAATTCACCTCATCTTCCCCTAGAATCTATTTCTGACAACAGTGATTCTACAACCAATTAGCTAGTATGAGGACAAAGTAACGTGTATCAAAATAGGAAAAAGCTTTCAGAATATCCCCAAAAACATCCTGGATGCTAGCCCTGTGATTTCTAGCACACAGAGTTACTGCTGCCCTGGAAAGACTCTAGCGTTTATTAAGGGCAAAAATTAATATCTGCTACAAAAAATGCCACTTATAGACATAAATGAACTCAGCTGCTCCTACAAAAGCTGTAGCACATGTTATTCAGTGCTGCCAACACTGTGCAGGACTTGCTGAAAACTCTTATTTCAAATCCAGAGAATTGTAACCAGATCAATTTTCCCCCAGATCCTGCTAGTGTGGCTCCTCCATTTGAGCATGGAGTTAGGTTTTGAAAAGAACTATCTCTTTATTTTTCTGAGGGAACATATTAAGAAAGGGATTTATATTTTCTCTTCCATCATTCAATGCTACTCTTTGTTTACATGCCTTTTCCCTCTTCCTCTCTCAACGGGGACTTGACAGTTTAATGCCTAGCTTCTTATCTGGAGTTCAAAGAGTTTTTAATTTGCCTGACAGTTTCAGTTGGTTAAGTTAGGATACATTCATCTTTCTTTCACCTTTTTGGAATTGCTGGCTTCATGAGTCATTTCCCTTAGCCAACAAAGCTGTTATGGTGGCCCTGGTGTCCAGGTCTTCTGCTGTTTTTTGTGGTGCTTCTTTTCAGTTGCACAGAGTAGTCTAGATGAGGGGGTTGTAAGGTGTCTGTGTGTCATTCTGAAAAGGTCTTTCCATTTTCTTTTGCTTTACAGTTAAGTAAGATATAAGATAAAGAGTTAATTCTGAATTTTGTAGATTCTGCAAACGTTGGGTTCCTTAATTGTGAAGAAAGCCTACAGTCTGCAAATTCAGAAAAGTGGAAAAGAAGTGGAAAGAAGTGTCCAACAAGCTAAACTGTGAAGATCAAGGAAAGCAGGTACTATTTTATGTCTAAGATATTGTTTTGACAGTCATCTCAATAGTTATGACCAAACATAAGCTTTTTCTTGCTATACATAGAGAAAAAGGTGTGTATGTAGATTTTATATTTTTATATTAAGTATATACATATATACATAATTCTAGTTTATTCAGCTATTTTACCCATTGAATAAAGATTAGATCCCTTCTCTAGTTTGAAAAATAGACAAGTAGAAGTTTTTGGATTAAGGATTTGAGAACCGCACCACTCATAGCTTTTCCTGTAAAGTCCATAGAATGCCTTGCTTGTGGTTCCATTCTATATGTAAAAGCAGCAAAAACTATAAGCTATATATATCCAGTATTTATTAATGAACTGTAAGGCAACAATGGAGCAAGTAAAAGTTGTGATGTTAGTTCTATCTCTGGGAAATAGCCTTACACTTCTTTATAACCAATATATAAATATATGCAGAATGAGTTGCTTTAATGTTTTTCTTTAAGAGACAGTTTAATTTTTATTTTCATTTTGTGTTTTTGTCGGGTTGGTGTTTTTTGTTATTGTCGTTGTTGTTGTTTATTTCAGCTATGGTACCTCTGTTTTTTTGTCTTGTCTTCCTGAAACGATGTTTTCCTAGCTTGACTTTTCTTAAAATTGGAAAGAGTAAGCAGATAGTACTTAAAACAGCAGTATGCAATACCTGTTGTAATGTGCACATGTGGATACAGAGCCAAAATCATCTTTGGACAGAAGAGACAACTAATTAAAGTACACAGCAAGTGTTAGCTCCTCTGCCTTAGAGTTATGTACCTTTTAGAGTTAACAGTGTACTTGCTAAATACAACCTGTTATGCTTTAATGGAGTTTGTGACATACTGAAGAAAAAGCTAGAGGGTAAGTAGAATAAATTAGCACCTGATTGGTCCTTGGATATCATGAGTTTACATGCTGTTGGAGAATTACAGGGAACAATGTCCCTGCAGGATTTTGCCTGA
Source organism: Illadopsis cleaveri (assembly GCA_013399915.1). NCBI lineage: Eukaryota > Metazoa > Chordata > Aves > Passeriformes > Timaliidae > Illadopsis > Illadopsis cleaveri. Next base: position 522,694 of record VXBB01006885.1, read on the forward strand.
GTACCTGTTCTGTTAGCAGATTAAGGCAGCTGAGCTCCAGGTTTCTTGGGGCTCTCTTGCTTTACACAGTCCTTGTTGGGAAATTTGCAGCTACCTTATCTATCTCAGCTTTGCTCCAAACAAACCACTAAAAATTATAGACTCTAAAATACTTTAAAACTACTATTTTGGGGCCTTTTTTTCCATCTGTTTTCTTTGCTAATCTCAAATTAGGTGTTTTGGCATATACATAAACTCTATATAGAGACTCATACAGAAAGTTTCAAGAGGTGATGTAAACAGACAGCTTTCTCTCTATCTGAGACCAGGACAATGCTACAGCCACAACATGGTGCTGAGGTGCTCTCCCCTGTAACACCCCATCATCTATGAGGTGTTCAGGTCCTTAAATCCTGTCATTTTTTTGTAGAAAATTGATACTTTCATTTCCTGTTGTCTTAATTCAGACTTCTATCCTGGCATCAGTAACCCCTCTACAAGGATTGGTGTCACTTACTAGCTCCCACCCTATTTTCTTCCACAATTTTGAATTGCAAGCATTCTGAAGTCATAAATCAGACAAATAACACAGCAGAGTAATTTAAAAAATGGTTTAAAAAACTAATTTTGGCTCTGCTCTTTATTTTCTTTTAGTGCTGATATGTTAGGGACAAATTGTTCTAATCCCCAGAATGAAGAATTTGGTTTTTTTTAACATATTTAATGTAAATGGCAATTTCCAGAAGTACCATGATACTGTCTGTAAGGAGTAGCTACAGTAAGACTCACTGAAGAAATGGATATAATTGAGTTAATGAGATAGGAGAAAAGCAGAAGAAATGGTTATGCAGCTTCCTGTATAACATTTTTCTTGAAAGAGTTTGCCGTTATTTTGCTGTTTGCCCTAAATATGCTGTAAAGGTTGGAACAAGGTAGCAGGCTAAAAGCACGTATTAGAAAAAAATTAAGCTATTTAATGTTTTATACATCTGCATTAGAGTTTCCTGTAGTGGTTATTACTATAATGCCTAAGTGTTCTCTAAGTAATTTAGATGTGCTCTGTGGAGGTCTTAATGCAGTTAGGTTGAATCATCTCTTCTCAGTAGAGACACAATGCTCAGGTGCACCTCTCTCCACTTTTCTTCCTTGCTATATCTTACTCATGCTGTTAATAGTGGAAAAGCTTTCTCAGAGAATATAATTTTGCATGCATCTTGATGGTGGTCAGATGTGTCTGAAAGCTGATTGCACTACTAACCCTTTATAACTCTGAATATTTCCTGGTTTTGGTCTCTGTATTCTTCACCTTTTATGACCTGCCTAGTGCAGTATAGCCAGGCATGGTCAGACATGCATTCATTTCTAGGTGGCTTCTTAGAGCAGAACCTACTTTAGAGTAACAAAAATACCTGTGACTGAGAGAAATGAGACAAGCATCATGTGTTTTCAGTCACAACACTAATCAGGAGGCAGCACTCACTGGCCAGCAGAGGCCTCTCAAATCTCTGTAGACACCCACTTCCTATAAAACTGTGTGCAATAATGCAATATAAGGCTAATGCTTCCAGACCTATCCCAACAAATCAATTAATTTGCTTTAGTGTAAACTGTGTGCAGAGTGCAAGAACTTTGCATCAGAACTGCACTATTTTAGTACCTTGAAAAGTTGCAATAGGAGGCTCAGTGCCTTATAGTCGTTGAAGTGCAGTACTGAAAATCTCATGAGGCATTCACCTACCTCTCCCAATCCCTAATTATTCCTGTATACTCCCTTATTAAAAAGCTATGCTTTCTCACTAGTGTGTTTTTGTGCTCATTCCAATATAGCACTCTGGCAACATAACTATCTAGAAATGGCATCTCCTGTGATCAGTACTGTTCCTAAATAGTAATTGCATTTGCAGAGAAGAGATGTATATGTTCAGTTCTTTCTTCACTGGTTTTACATGCTTGTTACAATGATAAATGTTACTTGGTTCTACCTGTAATACACTGTCTCTCTCTAGTACACTCATTGATACTCACTTTTCCAGTAGCATATGAAACCCCACCAACTGCTATGTATATTAATATATTTTTCCATTTACAAGATAATGGGAAGATGTATAAAATATAGATATCTTTGATTTCACTCCTTCCCTTCTGCCTTTGATGTCAATATTCTTAGGTGAACAGTTCTCGGCCTTTGACAAACTTGAGACCATTACTTGAAATCATTCAAGCTGTAATTTATATTCCACTCAGCCATAATAAAATTGAAGTGGGTTTTAGCTTTCTGAAGATTGCTTTTGGTTTGCTGAGATATGGCCCTATGTCTGAGACCGCTTGTTTTAAATTAGGAGCAACTCTGAGAAAGTGATGCATGTATATACGTATTCATAAAGCTTCCAATGCCATCAGTGTTCATCTCTTCACAGCAGAGATGCTTAATTTTGGAGGATGCATTCATGCAAAGAATACACAATAACAGTTATTATCTGCTAAAGTTTCTCTAACATGGTTTTCCTTTCTATTTTCTATGTTTTACAACGTTTGGGAGGTTTGGGGGGTCTTTTATCGTTATTGAATCTTAAAGAAATGCTGAAGTCAAAGGCTGACATGGGCTATTATGAACTGTTCAACCATTATTTTGACTATTTCCCTTTGTAATTTATTGATAATTCTGTCTCATCTTCAAGATGTCTGATGTGAGACTCATTTAATGAACAGCTTTAATTGGAAGATTTTAAAAAACAATTGTTGAGGGGATGGTACAAGGACTTTTCTTGCCTGGAAAGACTTTAATACAGCTCAGGACCATTTCAGAGAAAAGGCAGGTGTAATTTCTAGACCGTTGAATGGTCTAGATGATCAGCTTCATCTCTCTAGGTTTTATTTTAAGGAGCCTAAATATTTACAGAACTACAAGAGCATGCCTGTAATACCCTGAACATATTCTGCTACTGGTCTGGGATTGACAAATCAGGATGTCATTTGGTGCTCTGAATGGCATGTGTTCCAGTGTAATGCTGCCATCAGACCTGAAGTCTGAGATCTTCAGCTTGGTCCAGAGCTGTGAGAACTTTAGAGATTTATTTAACTCAGACATTGGAACTGGAAGATGAAACAGTAGAAAACAACCCTATTTGAATAGAATCTAGTCAGATCCAGTAGTTACCTTTGTGAACTCTTCTCAAAACTGATTTTCTGCTCTGCAAATACATGAAAATACTATCTTTCAAAAGTTGCCTTATAATAAGATTCTGTAATTCTGGGATATGCGCTGGCTGGTATTTATAGGAGAAATCTTTATACATGAAAAGCAGAAAACACCACTGAAGCTGCTGGAGAATAAAACTTGTCAGCAATATTCAGTTTTTGCGAGAAGGCACTAGAGATAAACTATGGGGATTTGCTGCTGTGTTAAGTAACACGTAAGTCTGAGTAGCTCAATTTCAGTCCACTAGAGATCTGTGAAATCATTTCCCAAATATGCTTTTAATCTTGTTTTGCAGCAACCTTGCTAAGTCTGATACAGTTAAAATAAACTTTTGATTCAGTTTCTATTGTCCTTAAACAAAGGACTACATCCACATAGAGTCCTATTTAAGAGACATATCTGATTTAGAAGAGTCCTAGCTGATTCTTTATTCTTGAATTAGCACAGGGAATTGCTCTAACCAGACTGACTAATTTTTTATGTAAAATATTGGCTTTCCTTACAAATGGTCATTTTTTTCAAATAGGAAGAGAGTACCATGTGGTGCAGAGAGTTCATTAGCATGAAATACCCACTCCATCGTGGTTCTTCATAGTGCTAAATTTACTTAAGTGGAAAAAGAGCCAAGATCCATGGCCTTGCATTGCTAATGAGGTTTTCCAGAGCACTGAGAGGACACAGGTGGTTGTCTATTAACATCTAGCTCAGACTGTTTGACTGGCTTTCAAATCACTTGTTAAGCCTCAAAACGTACGTTCCAAATGTATCTGGGGTAATTTTTTTTTCATTTTTTGGTGCCATACTAGCTAATTTCCTTTAATTTCTATTCTAACTATAGTTATATTAGAGCATATTTTATCCCTAATTTTATGCACACACAAACAGCTGAAATAATTCTCTAAAAGGCATTAGTAAATTTGTGATTTTTGTAATAAAACCAGTGCCTGGTGTTAGTATTCAAGAGAATAAGCACAGCATTACAAATCATAAGATAATTGTGGCTATTCAGAAAGACACAGGTAGGCTCCATACATTCTAATCTTTAATCCCAGTTGCTGCAGTTCAGAGTGATTGCTGAGAGCATAAGATGTAGCAAAAATGATGGTATTCAAAATTGCCTGAATTAATTTGAATGTATTTTTTTCATCTCTGCTCAGGATTCAATATTTCACTTAGTTTAGGTTAAGTTCTTTGTATTTGGTTGATATTCAGTACATGGTTCATATGTGCATTGCTAAAGAGTGCTACTGCACAATGATTTTTCAAGCCTTGAAATATAATTAACATAAAGCTGAATATCATTGATAAATGGAAGCTACTTATCAGTATTTAGCATATAGGGAAATATGAAAGGGAATAATGCAATTTGTCTAAAGCAATTAGTTGTGTAAATTAGAGATAAAGGATTAAGGATGAGACATTTAAAGAACCAAACAGAATAAATATATAAAATGTTCAAAAGTACAAACATGACATTTTTAAGTTGGTAGCCCATTGTAAGATAACAGGTGTCTCTGTATTTTCTGTGGACAAACACAGAGTACACAGTATTAAATGGTGCCTAGGTGTGATACACATAATCACCTTAGAAAGTAATGGATAGGAAAAGCTGCAATGCATTGAAGTCTTGAAGCGTGCTCATAGTGGCATGTTTCCACTAAAGTGAGTGGCGACCACTGGCAAAATATATGAAGAGCCAAATCCTCCACTTTAAGAAGCAGAAAATAATATATTAAGCTGTTTACAGCAGTGTTACTTTTGTTGTCTGAAATATATTGTGTTGGCTCTTAGATTGGAATGCACTTCAGCTGCCAGGAATTAGATCTACTGATTTTTTTGACCATATGATAAAATGACCAAGGACTAATGCCGAGCTCTGTTCTATCACCTGGATGTGGGTACTAGCAAATGCCAAATGGGTCATGAAACTACGCCAACTATCTCTGGGCACTCGTGGCATTTAAACTATACATATATATGTATATATATATGTAATGGATATATTTATTTCCCTTTCCTTCTCTCCCGTGTCTCCAAAGTTGATTCAGCACAGATGTAACATCATCTCCATGTTGATTGCCAGTTCCTTGGAAGCCTAGTATCACAAAATAGAAAGGTAAATTTTCGTGTCTCTTTTTCTCAAGGAGAAAGAGAGGAGAAACTCACATAGGAGTCTGAGGTGTTTAGGGGGTTGTAAGAAAACCATCATTCTACTTTGTGGGTCTTCCATAAGAGACAAAGACAAGATCTGAGTGAATGCTAAAAGAACTTGTGGGCTACCTTCCTAAAAGAAAATGTAAAGTTACTAAAAAAGTGTTCCTGCAGGGTTGAAACTCTTTTCCTGGTCTTTTAAAGTAGATGAAGAGTTTCAGTATTTGAGTGACACAGCAAACATGACTTATATTTGAATAAAATATACTGTTATGGTCTGTGTCAGAGCTTGAGAAGCAAGTAAAAGAGAATGACCCTGATCCAAAGGACAGAACCAATTATAAAACAAGGCCTTTCACTGAAACAAGAATCCAACTTCTTTTCCTCATTTCTATGAAACACAGGATGGTATTGTCATCATCACTACTGCCATGAATAGGCTCTGGTATGATAACAAAGTGAAAATACCTATGAAACCATTATTTATGTATCATTTTTCAAACAGAACGTAGAAGATATTGGGATGACTTTGTAAATTTATTTTATGGGCAATTTCACAGCTTTTCTCTCCTGCTGAGAATTTGATAATGGATATTGATTGTCTCTAAAGTGAGTGCAGGAATGTGTGTAATGGTATTGCTATGGTCTATTTGCTTTACATGCATTGTAGCTGAGAAAATAAATAAGAGTCCCCATGTTAACAATTATGTCACAGAGATCACTTTTGCATTTCTGGATCATGGGAATATATTACTAAGCAGAGGTGAATCCTAAATGCCCCATATAAAGTGTCTGCTCCCACTTGAATGTCTGCGTTTACATCCAGAGTGCAAGACCTCAGATAGAGCTATTCTAATCTGTGATTTTAAAAGGTGAGAAAACCAAACTGTAATGCTCCTGGAACTCTCTCTAGAGGAAATGTTGACCCTCTTTTTTAACAGGAAACTGAATTTAGTGTAGACCTACCCTATTACATACCATCAGTGTGGCTGACTGCTGTGGCTGTCAACTCACTGAAATGGAAGAGAATCAAAGTGAAGAGCTGTTTTCTTCTGTCCTGAAAAGTACAGATGGGAAAGTCAGTGAAAGAACAAGGATGACTGCTGCAGTGCATTTCCACATCCTAGCAAATGATTCTATTTCAGGAAAAAGTTTTGGTTTACCTTTGAACATACAAGGAAGCCAAGCTAGAAAGTTCTGTGCCCTTCTCATCGGCATTGGCCCAGAGCCAGCACAGGGGCACTGGTTGGACTTTGGAAATGTTTCTCAAAACCTGTAGCCGCTTCTATTGGCAGAAAGCCAAAATTGTCCCTCCTTGGTCATCCTGTACTTAAGAACGAGCACAAGGGAGCTCAAGTGCTTTTTAAGGTGTCTTAGCAAGGTGTCAGAGGCTTCTCTGACACCTGTACTCGGCTTTTGTTTTGTTTCTGTATTGCTTGTTTTTTTTTTTTTTTTTTTTTTTTTTTTTTTTTTTTAAATTAAAACCTTTGATTTACAAAACACACTTGAAGAGCCGTGTCACAAAATTATTTTAAGCCATTTCTCTGCAAGGGCTGGCCCCTCAGAGGTGACAGACCTTTGTGGGGTTTATCGCATCTGACCCCACACAAGATTCCATCAGATGACTTCTTGACACTCTCTTTTCTAGTGTTGTGTGAAGTTTTAATGCCAATGCGTAGGAAGAAAGAACAGATACACCTGCATTCAGCAGTATGCTATGGCTTTTATGTGGAATTTACAGTGGTCTTTAGCTGAGTGTTGGTTTTCTGGGAATGTGGGCAGATCTGAGTCCTGAATTCACATGGCATGTGTGCCAAAAGTAGATGCAGCTTGCAAACAGACCAGGAGTATATTCTTATCAAATTGCATATGAGCATTCAGCATGTTAGCTAGCACTAATTTTTTTTCTAAGTTACTCTGCTTGCTCTTGATTGTATGGGAAAACTGAGAAGAAAGTATTTTCATGACTTTTTCATCAATGTTTTCTTAGACAATGTTATTGCCTCTGCCTTTCTGCTTTGTTTGACTACTTCTGTTTGAAGCTTTAGAGACTGAAAGCATTTCCTAAAGAAAGTATGCACTGTTGTCACAGTCTACTACTCTCCAACCAGGTTCTTTTAGATATTACATATACAAAATATACTGAAAACACAATACAAATCTAAGTTACACTTTGCAAAATACAACAACTGTACTGGGCACTCCTGGTACTGGGAAGGAATACATGGCTGGAAGCCAGCTCAAGCCCACTGCTCTCTTCAGAATACTTTTGCTATTTGTTTAGATTTATACTCTGTGTTGGACTGAACCACTTATTCACTCCCTAGCCTCCATGCTAGCCTGCATAAGAAAGGGAGATATTTGCATTATTTTAATAGCTCAGGGAGAAACCCTTACACCAGTTGACCAACTCGGCTCTCGGTAGCTATTTCTCTAAAACAAAGACTGCCTTCCAGTCCCCTTTGTGTTGTGATAAAGTCAGATTCTTTGCAACAGCTGTGGGCAGCCACAGTGTTACTCCCTGACCTTCACAGGCACAGCCCTGTTGCCCATCTCCTCTGAGTCTTCTTTGATTATAAGGTTTTATTGGCAAGTAAGCAAAGCAATATTTTTTGCTTTTTCTTCCAAATACTGAAATTACATGATTCATTATTGTAATAGGTACAGAAGTGAACCAAAGTTAGTTGTGCAATTCTCCAGATTCTTCAGAGAACCCTTAGCTTTTCTATACCCACCTCTTTTTAAAAGATGAACATGTGTTGTGTTCCAGTTGAATGTCTGAACAAATTCTTCCTTATAATGATACAGAGTTCCCAATAGTATACCTGGTTGTGTCCTCAAAGAAACACCTATTTAACAAAGGCATGTAGCAGCTCACTACTGTAATGATCCCTGAAGAGGAATTTAATTTTTAATTAAGTGAAGCAGTGTGTTTATTCTTGCTATATAGCTGATTTATCAGAGCTTTGTTAGCTGTGTAGGAGAAAGAGGCTAAATTAAACACACCTTTAATGAGATGATAGGGAGTTGACCTTTCCTGTCATCTGGAGGACAATATATAAACACAAATATTGAGGGAATTGTTCCAGAGAGGTTATATAATAGCCATTAAAAGGCATCTTAAGTAGTGGTAGATTGGTGGGAAGAAACCTAACCCATGTGACTAAATGAGTTTAATGGAAATTGTCAAAGTTAGATCTCGATTATTAATAATCACCTCTGATAAAGAATCTAGTGTAGTGCAATCAACCTCTTCAGAGGTAGCGATCAAAAACTAAGCGATCTTCAAGTCCCCTGATGTCAAAGTCTTTAGTGAAATACCTGATTTATGACAAGATCACTATTATTTTTCTGAATATCTTAATTGGAAATTAGGGTAAAGAGTAGAAATAGCATGAAATGCTTCTAGGAAAATTTTGTTGCAGTGAAGTAGCAAAAGTATCAGTTATTTCTGCAGGATGGAAGTTTCATACAAGATCTTCCTACTCCATCCCTAATGCAATACAGTATAATCCTTATGTAGGGCTTCATTTGGACAGGAAGCAACTGTAATTTTGTCAGGAAAGTCCTTTTACTGGGAGAAATAGGTCTGAGCATGCATTTCTTGGCAAGTGTAAAGCTAGAGAATGAATTGACTCCACCAGTGCGCTGGTGACTCAAGGCAGAATGTATCATAGCAAATCATTCCTATAATAGCAACAAAATAATAACCTGATATGAATTTTTTGTGCCCTTTGTCTCTGAAAGAATGTGCTTTATGGGAAAATTGTTGCATATTATACTTTAATGAGGGCATCATATTTTATGATAAGAGGTTACATTCCTAAAAATATTTTAAAATATTCAGATTCTAAAAAATAAAAAATAAGAAGTTTACTTATGGATTGATTTTGTGCTTTTCTTTCTTGAAAAATTTTTGCATAAAACCTATATTGATAAATTATTCCTCTACCATTCAATCAGTAGAAAGAATAATAATTCAACCTTTATATTCTTTTTTGTCTCCTGTAGCCATTTGAATTAAGCTGGTATGTGGTCTCTGTTCTCAGGACACTAAGGGGAATTAACCTCAGTGATTTTTTTAGTTGTCTCTGTCCTCATTTATGCCTTAGGCACCACTCCAGGGATACAACTAGAAGGTAATTATCTAGACACTAGGGAAGGGAAGTTAGTGAATTGGAAAGAAGTATTGAAAGGTAGCCTTTGCTAACTAACATACACATTTTCTAGCTCTGTGAAATAATGTCATTGGAAAGGCAGCTGCAAAAAGGGAAGCCCTTTAGATAATTCCTTAGGGCTTTTGTATATGCTGTTGAATATTGACTTACAGATGTGGATTCATGAAACCATAAAAAGTGATATTGCAGAGCAACCTTCCAGTACTCCTTGTAGGGCTGAAAGTCAGATCGGTTTTAAGGTGGATCCTATTTAGTTAATGAAAGAATTATGTATTTGATAACTAGTAATTGGACTGGATTCGTTTTGTTTTGCTTGGACTCCACGCTACCTTGGGTGTGATCACCAAACCTTTCAGGTTTTTTTGAGAAAATTGCTCATGACTATTTCATGATCACTTTTTTCTACTTGGGGAAACTGAATCAAGGACATTTTAAAACTGCAACAGATACTTAGAGGGAGCATAGGGGAATATGAGATGGCTTCCTGGCTGATGCCCACAGCTAAGTTGCTCTTACTCTTTTATCTGCTAAGAAATGCATCTGGCATATTGGAGAGATGTGGAGATGAGTGACTCACGCTTCGCATATGTGGTGTATAAAGTAGTCGTGATTCTCCTTAGGAGTATCAAAAGATACAAATCATACAGCTTCAGGAGCTGAACCTGCATGAAACCTGCATTCTCTGTACCCTTGTATCACCAGTACCTATATAAAAAGAAGAGGAGGATGCTTCTCTGTTGCTTTCTCTTCCTGACAATACATGACCAGAGGCTGAGAATGCACTCAACTAATGAAGCCTCTCTGGTCTACGCCTACTGTCAGAAATGAGCAGCTTATTCTTTCCTGCTAGAAGAAAAGGAGGACCTAATTCCTAAGTAAGATGTCTCCCTTTCCCCTTGTTGGAGGAAGCTGCTTTGCACTTTTCTCTCCCTTGGTATCAATACATATGTCTGCCATGTGTGCTGTTACCAGTGTGCCCTCGTGAGTCCCTGATTTGTAAGCTGGGTAGCCTGACATGCCACAGTCAGGCTGTTTGCCAAGTTCCATTTGAGGTCTCTTTCCCACATGGCTTCTTACAGCAGCTGTTTTCATCATCCCTTGGGCACGAGGTTTGAATCACACTGTTGAGGCTTCAGGAGGTTCCAGCATAGGTGGTGAGATTAAAGGTTTTGCCCTGAGGGCTCACAGCTGCTTTTCTGTTCTGGACCCACTTGTTCATGTGAAGGTGTTAACACACCTGGAGTATCTCTGCTTAACCCTAAGAGGTGTCTTTTTATGTCCATGACTACTGTGATGCATGAGTTTTTCTCCAGTGCTTGCGATTTGTTCTGCATTGGTCTGCGATCAAAAGGTCAGTATACTATGGAAGTAGACATCATCTTTCCTTCTATTCAATAAAAAAGTTGGCTAATGTTGATTTTTCTTTTTATGGCAATTCTGGGAATGTAAGTCTCTGGGCAAAGAGGGGATTTTCTTTGTGCTTTATTTCTGCATCTTTCATCCTCAACAAGCACAGGCATAATTTGGTCTAAAGAAAAGTCACATGGTGAACTATTACATATTTTTGAGCCATTGTTGCTCTGATGTAATAGGTGAACTTCATAGACAAGCAAAATTTCTGGGGATTGCTTTAGTGATTGCATTCTGCCAGTAGATTTGTTCATATTCTGGGAGATGTTTTTCCACTTCAGTTCCTTCTGTTCACAAATTTTCAAAAATAATAACTTACAGAGTGACTTATTGCTCCTAAGTATTGTGTCTACCACATAAATTAAATCACAGAATGGGTCACATTGCAAGGGACCACAGTAGGTCATCTGCTCCACCTTCCCTGTTCAAGCAGGGTCATCCCTGAACATGTGGCACAGGATTGTGTACAGATGGTTCTTGAGTATCTCCAGTGAGGGAGAATCCACAGCCTCTCTGGGCAGCCTGTTCCAGTGTGTGGTCACTCACACAGTAGAGAAAGGTCTTCCTTATACTCAAGTGGAATTTCTTGTGCAGTTTCTGCTCATTGCCTCGTCCTATTGCTTGGCACCACTGACAAGAGCCTGGCTCAATCTTCTTGACACAATGTTCAAATGCTTATAAATATTGTTGAGATGCCCTCACACTTGTTTCTTTTTGAGTCTGAACAGGCCCAGTCTTTCCTTGTAATAGAGATTCTCCAGTACCTTAATCACTGTTGACCTTCTGCTGAACCTGCTCCAGATATGGCCTTACCATGGCTGAGTAGGAGGACAGGGTCACCTCCTTCAACATTTTGGAAATGTTCTTCTTAATGAACTCCAGAATATCTGGGACTTCTGAGCCACAAGGTTAATGGACAACTTGTTGACCACCAGGACCCCCAGGTCCTTCTCCGCAGAGCTGCTCCCCAGCAGGTTGGCCCCCAGCCTGTGCTGGTGCTGGGGATTGCTTCTCCCCGGGTGCAGGACCCTGCATTTGCCCTTGCTGAATTTTAGATGGTTCTTCTCTGCTCACATCTCCAGCCTGTCAAGGCCCTTCTGAAGGGCTGCACAGCACTCTGGGGTATTGGCTGCTCCTCCCAGCTTTGTGTCATCAGTGAACTTGCTGGGGAGTCATCTGCCCATTCATCCAAGTCATTGATGAATAAGTTAAACCATATTGTTCCCAGTATTGAACCTTGGGGGACCCTGCTAGTGACAGGCCTCTAACTAGACCCTGTGGCACTGATTAGAACCTGTGGGATGTACCATCTAGCCAGTTCTCAATCTACCTCATTGTCCACTCAGTGGAAAATATAAATAAATATACATTAAGTGTAATGATAATTGGCTGACGTTCCTCAAGCTTCACACCTTGGCCTTCTGTTCTATGCAGTTCACAGAACTCATATGTGTAGATTATGATGATGAATGATCCGGGTTGTAGAAGAAATATATTTTACTTATTATCAAAAATTTTCAGCCTTTATTACTGACAGTGTTTTGCTGTACTGAGAATCTGAATGTCCATAAACCACCTGTGCCGTAGTGGGGTTTGGATTTAGCATTTGAACTAGTGACCTGAGTGACTACTGTCAAGAACTTAAAGTATTTTGCCTTTAGTGGAAATGTTTTCCAGTAAAGACACTATGTTATTCCCAAGCAGGTGGTATTTATTACTCTTTTTTTTCTAAGACAAAGAATACAAAAAAATGAAATAAGAATTTCATATGCTTGTGAAGGAATCTCTGTTGCAGAGTGATGCACAAAATGCATGACATGCATTTTTTCACGTGTTTCTCATTATCAGGAAAAAATAACAAGAATTCTAATTAGTCTTATGAGCTAATCTATATTTTACAAATTTCTAATTAAAGTGCAATAATACTTTGAGAATTACTCCTAACAATACTGGGAGGGGACAATTATAATTGTTGTTTTCATTTTATTTCCTGGTCTCTTAATGAGTTCTGTATAAATCATATAAAGAAAATGAATTCTTAAAATACCCACCTATGTAAATTTAATCATCAATGGAAGTCAACAGGGGAATGTTTTACAATTTTCAACACATCATCTGTAGTATTTTTAAATGATATTTTGTGAATAAATACATTAATGCTGCATGAGCCAGAAATTAACCCATGTTTTGCATGTATGTACTACTTTTATTTTATGTGTTGTGATTAAAAAGGCTAAAAAAATATCTTTTTTTCAAGGCAATTCATAGAGGTTAAAAGCACAGTTCACAAATGCACTAACTTGCTTTACAACAAATAAGTTCCGTGTTTGCCAGGGTGTACCTCTGTGGGCTTGTTCTACTACAGATGTTTGTCTTTTTGCAATGAGTGACAATGTCAACTCATGTTTTCCTTGTAATCCATTATAAACTGCATATCTTTTCCACAGAACTGTTGTCTAGGCAATCATTCCTGATCCTGGGTCATGCAATTTATTATTCTTGTCTCTATATGTATACCCTTCCTGCTCAACTGTATTACTTTTTTCAGCCTGCTTCCCTATGTTTCAGGATGGTATTGAATTTCAATGCCGCTCTCTATCAGAGTAGTGGTGTGTTCTGGGGTGGATATCATATAGTTATTTAGTGAGAATAATATCTCCTCTGCCCTTCAGGACTTTAATATATGTAATTATTAACACAAATATATGAATTAAGACCAAAGAAAAAACCCTGCAAAACTACAAAACGTCTTTAAATTTTATCACGAACTGATGACATTCAACCTCTGACTAACCTTTTTCCAGAGAGTTTTGCATTCTATAACAGTTTTTCTGTAATATTTTTGTCTTTCCCAGGCTTCCCTAGGCTGTTTGTAGGAATGTCATGTGAGAAAGTGCCAAAAATATTACTAATCTTGGGAAAGAGAGGAGACTGGCTACTTAAAAATGTTCCTGGGAAATCTTCCCAGGTTACTGGGGAAATTGATTTGACATGTTTTCTCTCTGACAAACCAATCTGCACTCCTCTTCTGCATTATCCCCTTCATGAATCTTTCAGTTGGTTTGGCTGTCCGTTCCTAGGCTGAGGTTACACTGGTTGATAGTTCCTCAACTCCCACCCCACAACTCTGTGAAGGTAAGTCTGTGTCATCTGGTACTTCATTTATCCTGCTCTGCAAAATAACTGTTAATGTGTCTAACATTGCCTGACTCCATTTCTTAAATTTATGTGGTGAAATTCTTTAGGTTTAGTCATTCAAAATCAATTAAGTTATATAAATATCCTGTAGCCTAGAGTGGCCTACTTTTTCTTTTTCTTTTTCTCCCTGCTCCCTGCTTTCCTAAGGAAAAGAAAGTACCCCACAACAACAACAAAAACCCCTAAACCATGGAAATGCATATGTATTTATAAGAAAGAGAAGACTAGAAACTTCATATGTTGAATTTCTACTGCTCTTGGAAAGTCGGAGCTTTTTTATTCCTAGGTTATTTTAGTAATTTAAGATAATTTTCAGATATAAAACGTGAGGCAAAATAGCTGTGAAACAACGAGTTCTCCTGTGAAATTGTTCCACTTCACACTCAGGAATGACTTCTTATCATGACAAGAGGGCAGCACTGCTGAATTGAAATATTGCTTTGTTGTTGATAAGGTTCAGCCTTATCCTATTAATCCATTTCCAGTTATCTTGTAGATAGAGAGTATTACACAGAAGCCTCAAAGGTGGACAGAAAACAAAACTATTGCCCCACACTTGCCAAGGAAAAAGCTGCAAAAGAGTTTGAATGTATAAGGGACAATAAAAATGTTAAAGGTTATCACTGTAACGTAAGTATAGGATCTGTGTAAGGTGACTGTTCAAGGGGCTATAGGATACAGTTCTTCATGACTTCTGAGAGTTTAATACATAGCTTTCATCTTCTTTGAAAGACAGTTTCAGGTTCAGGACTTGTATTGGGACATTCAAGATCAGCATTGTTTCTGGAAAACCTTGGGTCTTCTTATAGCATCACATTCCAATCTCAGAAACTTTTTAGACAATGCCAAAGAAGACATTATCAATGCTGATATAGAGTACTTCAGGAATTATGAGAAGATATCACCAAGATTTTTATTAAAACCAGGATCATCCATTCACCATTGCCATTGAAAATGGTCAGGGTATCTGTATGTGTCCATATCACCTGTGGTTTATGCTGGGTAATGTTGAGGAGGGAGGAGGTGGCTGGCAGGGCCCCTTCAGTCCTGGGCTATGTGGACTTTTTGCCCATCCAGGGAGTGAGACAGACATGGCATGTGGGGGAGATCTGAGAAGGGCAGTGGTCTAAAGCTGATGACACTGAGGTTCATCCACCAGTGGATCACAGAGGTGCAGATTTCTCTAGCTTTCCTATTCACGGGGCTCATTATTGAGTGGTATTTTAACACCTTTATTAAGGATCCATTAAGGATCCAGAATTAAATAAGAGGATTAAACTGTTGGGTTTTGCCTTATCAGATGTTTAATCTGCTGGTTATTTCAGATATTCATTAAAACAGAGATGTTTGGGATGTTGCAAATTTCTCTTAAGAGATAAAGCATCTTTTCTTTTTTTTTTTCATTTTNGTTTTCAGATATTCATTAAAACAGAGATGTTTGGGATGTTGCAAATTTCTCTTAAGAGATAAAGCATCTTTTCTTTTTTTTTTTCATTTTAAGGAAAGAAGAGTTTCAGTGTTGCTTTATTTACCCTTTAACCCTCTTTTGGTCTCAGCTGTTTATTAATCTAGAGAAATATAGGGGTTACCTTCTCCATAATACTGATGTGCCTGTTCTGATGTGTCTAGAGGCAACATTTGAGTGACATAATTGAACTTTGTGCTGAGACTGTTTTAATTACATTAATTTTAATTATATACAGTACATTATAATTACGGAGACTGAGACAGAGGGGCTCCCATCTATTAAAATCCTCTGCAATGCATTTGCATAATGGGACCTATTTCTGTGTGCAGTGTTACCCTTTTTGATGGCTTCATTATTGGTGGAAGGTAGATTTTTTAAAAAATTTAATTTACATTTGTCTTTCTAGTAACCACATTTGAAAGTCACCTGACAGTCTTCATTCCCCTGTACCAAAAAGATGCATTTTTAACAAAATGTTTGAATTAGATGAAAAATTAAAGGAGAATTAAAGAATTTTTTTTGCTTGTTACTTTTGCTTGCTTTGCTTGTTTCTGTGCAAGACAGGGCTTCCAAGGATTCAACTAGGAAACCAACAAAAGAGTTTTTTATAATAGTAGGAGAGCACTCATCTGCAATAGATGAATAATGTCCTACCTCTCTGTCCTACCATGGCTATGGTCAAATAAATGTTGAGAAGAGGCATATATTTGCCAGTAAATATGGATTTTCCAAAGGGAGCTTTCCTCTCTGCTTTCTTAGATCCCACTTTTACGTCTTTGCTGTGGGACATGTGCCTCCCTGCCTTCAGTGTGGTAGATTCCCTGGAGTCCTTGGAAAGGTCTCAGTCCATGGCCATGTCCTGTCTCCTCCTTTGCCCTGGCACACAAACTGTGCAGGGTAACAAGTTTCCCTCTGTAGGACCATTATGATATAAGGCTGGCATAGGGCTGGCATAGGGCTGGCTCAGTTCTCCTTTCAACACTGAAGTTACTGGTGTTACCAAACACTGAGTGGGCTCAAAGTCATGGGTCTCATCCCCAGGAGAGGTGCTGTGTAATCAGACATATTGCAATGATATCAGGCTATGGTGGCTCTCCCCCTTGGCATCATATGATGCACTTTGGAGATAGATTGCACCTTTAATTTTGGAAAGTGTTAACAGGCTCAGTCTTCTCTCTGCTACATTCACATCTGTCATTTACTTCTGCTGTCTTTAAGTGTTTCCTAAACACCTGTCACTCTGATACTACATCAATTCACTGAGCCTAACCTCAATATATTTTTCTCTCACGGAGCAATATTTTTTTGCTTGGAATTCCTTTCCTGTGGGAGTTGGGGGATTTTTTTTTCTACTGAAAATTTCCTCACTAAGGTGAGACACTTACAATAGCAAATACAGCAAGGAACAAATTATAATTTGTTTTAGAATAGCAATCTCAAAACTAATTGAATGTACAGCTCTGAGGGTGTATTTTTTAATGTCTCTAATTAGCAGTCTAGAATCTGGACCATAATGTCTAAATATACTTACCTGATTCAATACTTTATATCTGGTCTTTGAAAAAAAAATACAGCACTTGATGAGGTTTGGGGCACAGTCACAGCAATTAACACATCTAATCTGATTAACTACTCCATACTTGATGTTCTTTTCTATTTTCTCCTTCCAAGTGGCTATTTCCCTCTCCCAGTTCAGATGACTGCTTTCTTCATCTATCTTTTACCTAAATAATTTTGTGTAGAACTGGTAAGATAGTAGCTACACAAGTAGTTTGGGATGGAGGATGGGAAAGGAGGCACAATTCTCAGTATAGAGGTAGGGGTACACAGCTGGGGATAGTAATGCTTTACCTTGAATCAGAAAAAGACAGGGTAGTTTAATCTGTAAATTCTCAGAATACTAAACTGCTTTTATTAGCTCACCAAATTGTGAGATACGGTCAGATGTTTTCTAGTGATACTTTATTGACAGTAAACAATTAAGGGAAAAACAAATTCTGTACCTGGAAAATCTTTATTTTGGCACTTTCTAATATTTAACAATGAATTGAAAATTTAACAAATTCAATAATTAATTAAATTACTTTAATATTTAATAAGAGAATATATGCTGGGTCTAGTCAAATCTGAAGCAAAATGAATTTTTTCACAGAAAAAAATTAAAATATTTAAATTCAAATTAGGTTAAGTGTAAAAGTCCCTGGGCAGCTGCTTTCTGGCTAGCTGTACTCTGGGACGATTACAACGAATGTTCTGTGGGTTCGCTCTGATCTCAGCCTGGCAGCGTGGCCTGAGGCCTTGGAAGAACAGGCAGACTCTGGCGTGGGTTAGCAGATGTTTATTCCTTGGGGGTCCACGGCCGGAGCCGAGGGGAAGCAGGAGAGGCCGGCAAGGCAGGAACGGGAGCAGCAGGAGGGATCCAGGAGCAGCAAGAGGAAGAGTGGGCCTCCGTTACCTCCTTAAGTACCCTTCAGGTGTACTCTGGGCGGGGGTAACTTTGGACCAATCTCTGGGATGGGGGGGTGGCTTTGGACTTGGGTACTTAACAGGACAGTGGGAGTGGGTGGGTACATTGGGCTGCCTGGGCAAATGGGCTAGGGAGACACCACCAGGGAATGGGATGGGGGGGAGGTAGGGGGGAATATACCATTACAGACAAATAAACAAGAAACATATACAAAATTGAAAAACCCTAATCATGCACTGCAACAGTTAAGAAAATATTCATAGGCAATTTTCTTTAGTTCATTGCCAGTTTAGTTATAGTTTGTGTCTTTTGACATGTAATGAGCCACACTTCCTGAAGCACTATATTCTGCATTATGTTGTGTGTTTTTACTCTGTCCAAGTTCTGCATTGTGAATCATAAGAATCATATCACTGTCGATGCATTTCAGGAGAGACTATTTCACCATATAGTCTGGCTCAGATAGAAAACAGGCCTTGTAGGACACTTATAAAAGGGTACTGCCATATCAGAAATATGGCTAATGCTGTCTTTGTTTAGGACTAACTTGCCTGTAGAAATCCTGAACTGAATTTAATTTTGGAACTTCCACCCTTTAAATGTATTTGTATTCCAAAACGTGGTCACAATTTGGAAGAGTCAAGTTGTTGATGTGGCTCAACTTTCTTTGCAATAGAGTCAGTTGTAAATTATCAGAATATACCATAAAAAAATTGTGTTTATCAGTTATTCCTTAGGATCTAATACTGAGCAGCAGGAGTGAACAATTCCAACATTAGATCTTTTTTACTTTGTCTCTTTGCTCTGATCATTAATTAATACTGCTAACACTAAATTTCATCTTTCATTTTTATCACTCAGCCATTCAACAACATGCTTTAATTTTGCATGACCTGAATACACTTCTGTGCTGGGTTGGCCCTGGATAGAAACCAAACCCCTACGCAGTCACTCACTCTGCCCCACTTACTGGGGAGGGGAGGGTAAGGTGGGGAGAAAACAGTAAAAAAAACCCAGAAGCAAAACAAAGACCAATTAATATAATGGGTTAAAGGCTAGATTTGGGGAGAGTTATTTGCCAATTAATATAAGTATTTGATTACTAATTTGAGCAGTGGGAGAGAAAAAAAAGACAGACATGTAACCAATATTGTTCTACCTTTCCCAAGCTCAATTCCACTCTTTCACTGCAGACTCCTCTCCTTTCCCCTCTCTGTCACTGCAGGTCACATTTGGCTCTTTCAGTGAGGTTGGTGGTCTATCATGACATGGCTGTTCCTCTCTGATGCTCCTCTGTCCTTACCCTTTCCCTTTGCTCCAGAGTGGACTCTCCAAGGGCTGCAGAGTGCCTGCTCCAACATGCAAGGCATGACCCCATGCTCCCACTTCATGTACTGTAAGGATAATTCATACTTGGATTTAGCTGGAAGTGAGCTTTTTTGTAGCCTGTACAGTACTACCTCTTATGCATTCTGGATCAGAATGTTGTGTTGGCTCAACTGACAGTATTTAGTACAATTTTAAAAAAGAGTATAGATTTTTATAAAATTAAACCATTAGACTGCCTTGTGAATTTAAACTTAGCAGATGTATCTGTAGATATATAAGTACATGTAATATATTTGTTACAAGAAAATGTCCTTTAGGATCCTCAGGATGTATTGAGACTGGTGCTGTTTAGCATCTTTGTTGGTGACATGGATAGTGGGATTTAGTGTCCCCTCGGCAAGACTGACTACAATAGCAAGCTATGTGGTGTGGTTGTCATGCTGGAGGGAAGAGACAGCAGCCAGAGGGACCCTGAGAGGTGGGTCTGTGTGAACCTCAGGGTGCTCAACAGGGGCAAGTGTAAGGTCCTGCACCTGGCTTGGGGCAGCCCCAAGCAAAAATACAGGCTGGGTGGAGAATGGATGTAGCTCTGCCAAGAAGGACTTGGGGGTGTTGAATGGACAAGGAGCTCAATACATCTCAGCAATGCACACTCACAGCCCAGAAAGCCAACTAGAGGCATCAAAAGAAGTGTGAGCAAAGGAGGCCATTCTGCCCATCTTCTCTGCTCTTGTGAGACCTGGAGGACAATATCCAGCTCTGGAGCCTACAATATGAGGAAGGTGTGGACCTGGTGGAATGAGTCCAGAGAGGGGCTGCAAAATGTTCATAGGATTGAAACATCTCTCCAATATGGACAAGCAGAGGGAATAGGGGCTGTTCAGACTGGGGAAGAGAAGGCTACAGGGACACCTTAGAGCAGCCTTCCACTGCCTGAAAGGGGCCTTCAGGAAGCCTGGAAAGGGACTTTTTGCAAGGACATGAAGTGACAGAACAAGGGGAAATGGCCTTAAGCTTAAGAAGGGCAGGTTTAGATTAGATATTGGGAAGAAATTCTTAACTGTGAGGGTGGTGAGACACTGGTTGCCTAGAGAAGCTGTGGATGCCCCATCTGTGGGAGTGTTCAAGACCAGGTTGGATGGGGCTTTGAACAATGTGGTCTAGTGGAAGATGTCCCCACCCACACAGAGTCCTTAAAGACCTGATCTTTAAGGTCTCTTTCAACCCAAACCATTCTATGATTCTATGATTCTACGATTCTACGATTCTATGAATCTATGATTCTGTGGTTCTATGACCCTTCATGCATGCTACCTTTGAATACAGTGCCGCAGCTCTGTCTAAAATCCTACAGGGTGATTCTTAGTACTTTTGAATGTGTTTCCCAAATGATATGAAGCCAGAAGGAATATCTCTTTCACCATGGACAGATCCTTGCTAGCAGCCAAGGGCAGAGTCTTGTTCATGCTGTGGGAAGTAGTTAATGCAACATAAAAAATGTGTTAAAAAATTTCACACAGAAGAAAGGATATATAGGGGCAAAGGAAAAAATAGCATTGAAGCCTGGGAGGCTGGATGGTCTGAGTCACAGAGCACAGAAAAACAATTACGACTAGAATGAGTCATGGAAAAGAAGAATGAAATAATTTCATTAAAAAGGAGAAATTCTGTGTCCTTATCTGAGGAGATTCAAACCCAGAACAAAGTATGATTTTTTTTTTTTTATTTTTCAGATGAGTTCTGTCATTTTAGAAGACTGTGCCACTGAGCCTTCTCTCCTTCAAGGCTTGATACAGGCCCTGACAGCACATGACAAAAATGGTGTGCCAGAGCAGGTGACTTTATTTTCCCTCAAAAAAGGTTAGTTTAAGAGTACTAACAACTTTGAAACAACTCTTGATACCAGAACAAGGGCCAATGGATGTTAATGCTTCATGCTATTTGCTTTTTGCAGAAGACATATTTCCATAACATTTCCACCAAATTATATCCACATATTTCTGTCGATAGAGCCTGGAAATCAATTCTAATTTAATTAAAGCAAATTAGTCATGGATGGTCCTGTGGCTGTATTTAATCTGCTGTTCTCTTTGGAATGATTTGCCACCTCAGAAATAAAAATACAAAGGTTTTCTTTTCACCTTGACTTTGTTTTGTTTTATTCTTCCAGATACATTTTGCTCTTGCCTGTGTTACAGCCCACATAAGAAGTAAGCACGTGAGTTGTCTCATTTTGCAGAACTGTGAATTTGATTTTTTCTTTGTTGTTTTGCATTTGTTTACACAATTTGTAAGACTCAGCTCTGATCAAGGAAGTGTTCTGAACTCTGAGCAGACAATCAAACCTGTAACTTTAATTTTACAGTCTCAATTAGAAATCAGTATTACCAATCAAAAAATAAACAGAGATGTGCTGACTCATTTGGAAAATTAATGGTGTTGGCAGTAAAGGAGAGTGGACAGCACAGGTGTTTGATGTCTGCCCTTGAGTGACTAAAATACTAAAGCTGAGACTGGATTCAAGATCAGGTATAATGCTTGAAACAAAAACATTTTCTGGCACACTGGCTCACATCAGTCATATTCCATCATTCCCTTGGTTTTAAGCCACAGTACCAAAACAATATTTTTCCAGATGGGGAATGCCTGAGCTGATTATTTTGAAAAAACAACTTGCTTGAGGATATTTTCTCATTGCTTGCATGCAAGGAAGAACATTACTTATGATTTATGTTATAAAAAATATATATTTGCCCAGACATAAAGAGATATTAAAAAAGAGAACAGTTCTCGTCAACAATATTTTTCTCTTTTTCAAGTATCAAAATAGTGATTTATTTCTGACAAAAGGCTAAATTCTCAGGCTAGGCTTTGATTAATCCTTCTGGAAGTCAGCTCAGTAAGATTTGACAAGACCCAAGCAAGAAATGACTATTCCATAAAACATAAGAAACTGAAATAATGAAATTCCCCAACAAAACAAACAAACATGCATCTGCCAACAGTCCTGAATTGGGATAAGATAATTTCTCCTAAAGTAGTAGGAACTAGAAATATTTCACTATGCTCCCAAAGAGGCTGAAGGTGAAGACAGTCTAGGAGATCTGAAATAAAGGTCCGGATCCAGCAGTTATTTTAGTTAATTAGATAAAGTAAAATGTCTGTAAGATTATATACTTGTTGCAGACCAGAGACAAGGATATTTTCCTGTCATGTCCTTGGAAGTGTCCACAGCAGCTCCCTCTCTCTGGCCCAGCAGCTCAGATGTGGGGAATTTGAAAGATCCCCTCTGTGCAGCCAAACTGCTGCTGGATACTGCCTCAGTAGCAGTTTGAGAGAGGGAGGTTCCAGTTCAGCCACTAATTCAGGCAAGCAGGCAGTGACCATATGCTCCCCACATTTTGGAGGTGCCCGACCTCTAGATTTCAATGTGGTTCTTAGGTGCATGGTTTAGTGGTGGACTTGGTAGTATCAGGTTAATGGCTGGACTCTGATTTTAAGGGGCTTTTCCAATCAAAATGATTCTATTATTCTGTTTTGGAGTGCCTCCCTGTCGGTATACGGTGGAGGAGAACAAGCTGTCCTAAAAGAAGGGTTGTGAAAACTGATGCCACAAAAAGATGATCTTTTTAGAGATCGCATTCCATGATGAAATTCCACATGGTCAGAAAATTCACAAATGGGCATAGTTGCTGTCCTTGGAGTACAGAACTCAAAATACAGTGGAATTAATGTAATTTAAGTGTTTTTATATCTTAAATCCATTCCTAGTGGAGTACAAAATTTTAGAATTGGAAACATTTATCAAGGTTTTTGGTGGGGATATTTGCTGAGACACATATTCAGGTACCTACTATACTGGTAAGTAGCAAGGACTCATTCTGCAGATACACTGGGGAGCAGCATGCTATAGATGTATTGAGTGGGTGATATTCTCCCTCCAAAAAACTCTGGTGCTCCTGGGCAGTGACACTGAATTCCTGCATGCTGAATTATTCTCTTTAGTAAATAAGGAGAAAGAAATCCTCATGTATGCTGTGCTGAAACACCACTGTTGTTCTGCTATACTTGGAGTCTTTTGCACATGCTGAAGTGAGGACAGGATTTGCCTTTTAGCAGCACATCCTGGTGGCTTGCACACAGGGAAGTGAGAGAGAAGGGAGTGGCAAGAGGAGCAGATAAGGTTCATAGATTCACTTTGAAGAACTTAGGATTTGTTCATGACACTTTGGAACAATGATGGTAACTGCGGAAGGAAAACACATCTGCAAGATGATAACAAAGAACCTAAGAAACGAAAAGATATGGTACAGGTGAAACTGCCCAGTGCAACTCTGATATTCCAAGTGCTCTTCACATAACTTTTATAACCCCACCCACTCATGCTTTTTAATAAAAGCTTGTCTATATCTTTTAGCAGCTAATAATAGAGAAGTTGAGGAACACTGTTGGCTTGATTTTATTTAAATCTGTTAGATTTGTGAAGTGAATGGTACTGGCACCAATCAGCAAATCTCTCAAGAGGGACTGCATACTTAAACCTATGCATCCTCAAATCTATGCATCCTCACTACAAGATGGTTTTTAATACCCCTAGATCTGATATGTGTGGTACAGGCATCCAGATAGACAGGTTGGATTTCACAGAGGAAATAGACATATTTTTTGCAAAACAAATTCCTGTTTAAAATTAGAATTATACTTTACAAAATAGCACTTCATGGCTATTTCTCACTGCTTTCCCTCAGTTATACAGTGGCCTCCATCCTTGGTGAGCCATCAAAATACTTCATCAGACCTCCAGTTACAATATCTCAAGAGAAAAGTACTCTGAGAGGTGTGATATACACAAAGGAAGAGGAAATGTGAGTGTCTAAGTAGCATCTGTGATGAACTACTACATCAACATTTTCCAAATTTTGACAGTGTGGATAATTTTTCTAGCCACTGAGAAACATATTTTCTTCAGCAAATACACATTTTCCTGTCAAATTCTAGTTACAAACAAATAAATTTTGTCAGCTGTAACTGCAGAACAGTTTGGCAGAACACCTCTGTTGTTGCCTGACACTTTGCATATCTGCATTACTTTCATTCCATAGAACTAAATGTTTCACTTGGGCAGAGACTTCCAACTAAAAAGGTTAATCAAATATAGGGAACAGATTGCAGGAAAACAGAACGGATATATCAGCCATACTACATTAAATTCTGTTTTAGAGTCTGCTAGGACTACTGACAGCAGTGTCCCTGTCCTGATTCAGTGTAATTTAGCGCACATTGCCTATGGCCACTTCAGTGATACAGATGCCTGTATAAAAACTTCATTAAATTTAGGATGTTTAGGGTAACTTTTTCCTGTATGGAAACACGTCCTGTAATGGGTTCCAAAGGGATGCTGAGTTTATTGTATTTTGCAAAAAGACACCTCAGAAATGGAGGTAAGTTATGAACACACAATCTGAAAATTATGGGACTCTCTTGCTCTTAAAATAAAGAAACCTCATTTTTACATACCAAATTTAAAACAAGACATCATTCTACAGTGCCTTGAGTCTAGTTTGCAAATAAAAGAAAATTATTTCCCTTGGTGCATATATTTAATAAACCAAACTGTATAAACAGAATTGCTAATGGAGATCCCCAGGCCTGAAAAATTCACAAACAATGATCTGAACAGAGAAGAGTGTTTGAAAGTGACTTTATTTTCCCTTGAAAAAGGTTAGCTGAAGAACTTTAACAGCACTCTCCATTAATCAGTAGTACTAAACACCATGGGGAAATGACAGTTGCCTTCCAAGCTCCTGTCTTTATGGCTTTCCTGGCATCCTGTGGACTCCTGCTGCTGCCATCACCCACACAGATTTGCTTAGCTCATATGATTTCAGTGTTTTATTCTAGATTATCACATTCACTTTGCCCACTATAAACATTGTAGAAATGATCTAGGTGGTCCCTCAAGAGAGTGAGCATGCTGGGTTACAAAAAATCTGTAATATATTTACACATTAAAGCCCCAAATTATGTGGGTTTTTTTTGTTTGTTTGTTTGTTTGTTTGTTTTTTAAATTATATTTTGTTTTACTTTCATTTTATTTTGTTTTATTTTCATGTGCAATTTTACTATGCAACCCACCGTGTGGTTTCCTGGGGTAAGATTGTATATTTTAGCTCCCCAGCATCTCTTTTTTTCTTAACAAAGGCTTTCTGAATCAGGTAGGTTAATTTATTTTCTTAGCCAAAGGAGAACATCATCTAACTTTTCAGGCAAAAACTACAGCAACTTAGGACTGCTAATGTCATTTAATCAGACCTATCTCACAAAGAACACAGATGCCAACTGATAGGGAAACATGCCATAGAGCTTCTGACGCCCTCTCACTCACATAAGGAATTAAAGTCTCTTTTTTTGCTATTGTGTCTGCATTTACCCTGATGCATAAAACCAGAGGCAGTAGACATACTCTTTTGGGGGATTTTTTTGTTGTGGATTTGTTTGTTTTTGTTTGTTTGTTGGGTTGTTAATGATTTATTAGTGCTGATGATTTTGTAATATAAATCTGGTTTTAGTTGGCCTTGAGATATGGAAAGATGTGAGATGTGACAAATGTAATTGCCTGTCACAGTACAAGCCCAGTCTTCAGTAAAGTCAGGAAACTACTGTTTTTCCACATGTCCAGGGCCATTTGTTAACAGAAAGAGTCCTCTGCCTGCTTATGAAACTCTGGTGCCTGATATTTTGGTCTTAACAATAACATGATCCTCCCTTTCCTGTCTGAAACTTACTAGGGATCTATCCCCAAGCCCATACAGCCAGTGAGACAGTTATTTTAAGGATGTGATGCGTTGATAGGAACTGTACCTGGCTCTGAAGGATTGCAGAGAGCCTTTGCTAACTCCGCACTGTGAGCTGTATGCCAAAACTGTAGAATTAGACTTTTTTACAGAGGTCCAACCCTTGCTCTGCAAGCAAAAAGAGGTTCAATGTTTATGATACAAGGACATCAAGGTTAAAATGCAACTATAATCCTAAAGAGATTTGAAAAGAACTAATCTTAAAGATTGAATACACATTTATAATTACTTCTGCCTTTTCTTGCATTACAAACTATTTTAAGTACAGGCTGAGGCATCATTCTCTTGATATGTGACTGACAATAGTGGTTCATTCTTTGTCCTTTTTCTTACATCTTGGTTCAAATTTCTTAGGATAAAGAGCTGAACATATTGCATGTGTTAACTTAAACTAAATCAAAAGTTTTAAAATGGAAAGTCTACAATGTCTTTGGAGAAGTTTTCGTTGGCATCCTCATTTTTAATCTGAAAGCAGTTGAGGCTGTTGCTTGGGAAGGGAGAAAAACTTCTCAGGATGCAAGAGGAAATTCTCAATACTCCTCTATGGGTTCCTGCAATTTCCATTCGGTTCTATCATATCTACATCTTTCAATATCAAATTCAACCAGAACCAGATGGAACGCAGCAATGAATGGAATAAAATCCAGCACTTTTTAAAGGAGTTAAAGAAGATAAGCGATTCCTGAGGATTTTTAAGCAGATTCCTCACTGTCTTTTTGCATTTTATGGGACTTTGAATTCTATGGATAAGTTATCTTAGGGGTGTTTTTTACATTACTTATGGAAGCAGGTAACAGTCTGTCACTTTGTATAGTATTTAAAAGGTATGTAATTGACCCTAATGGAAGTGTAACTTTTTAAGTCCTGCTGTTTTCATCATATATTTGTCACTTTTTTTAAACTGATCATAAACCTAAATCCTGGATTTAAGTGATGAAATCAGAAGGGGAAACAATCCACTATAAATAGCTTAGATTTAAGAAATTCTAAAGTTATACATGAATTAGAAAAATAAAAATATTATAGAGAGGGGAGGAGACTCACTAAGTTTTGAAAAACAATCATCTGTGAGAAATTACCATGACATAGTATGGCTTCAGGCAGTTCAGAAAGTTCCAAGTGTAGTCAAATGAGACAAATTTTCCACAAATATAATTTTGAGGAGATTTATGTTTCATTTTTTTGGAAGAAAAGAGAAACATTCATTTACTAAGCATTATTTTCCAATTCACTTTGGTCAAAATGTGCCCTGGCTACTTTATGTTGGTTTCTCATTTCTGGCTATGTGTCTCATTTGATGATCTTGATAATGTCATGTAGAACCCTTATGCCAATTTTTTCTGATTATGAGGTAGAAGATATTTTTTACAAAAAAGGGCATTTTTTTCTGTTCAACTGTAGAGAAATTTTTAAAACACTACTTTCTTCTAAGTTTGAGCTGTTGTTGAAGAGGTATATCAATAAAGCATTATTCTAGTGATTCGTACTGGCTTATTGTTGCAGATGGTTTGGGCTCTCGTAATATTTTCAGTCTGGTTTCATCTACTCAATCCCTGTGAAATGTCCAAATGAAACTCTTATATTCCAACTTTTCTGTTCCTTAAAACTTGAATGTGCTATTGATTCTTTTATGGTTTGGTATCTATTACAATTATCCTAATAATGTAACATACTCAAAAAAATATTGGTCAATCATTTTTTCACCAATTATCTCCACCTACCGAAGTTCTGAGGAGAAAGAGAAAAAGAAGAAATAAATCTCACTGAATCTGCGTGTAAATAAAAGGAGGAAAAAAACAAACAAAGCCTTTCATAGTTTAACCTACAAACTCCAATCCATATATCATCATATTCCATGTTGTTTGCTAAAAATAATATCATCTGCTAAACTGAACTCTTTTGAGAGTTAATGAAAAGATAGATTTTTATCTAATAATCCAAAGTATTTTCCATCAAGATGTGGTAGTCACTAAGTTCTGAATAGATTATTAACCTATTAGAGAGAATGAATGCTATGGAAGAGAATGAGAGATATCTCCATATTGTCACCTGCCTGGAAAATATGGATCCATATATTATGGATTATCTGCAAAAATCTTTCCCACTTACTTCTGCCTTCTGTGCTGTCTGTACACAGACTCTCTGGGAATCTATACAGAACACAGCAGAAAGGATCTTGGCATCTTTTTTAAAGCAGTTGTAGTATGAATCTTTTGGATTGAAGGTTTTGGCCACTTGGACAGAGTCTCCACTTTTAAACCTGCTGTGAATGAAGAAAAGCTTCCAAACACCCAGAGCAGGATGTTCTTCAGGGACTGCAGGCAGACAGTCCTGCTCCTGTACCTTTCATCCTCTATTTCAGCCTTTATGTTTTTCCTGTAGTTTCATTTTCTCACAGTAAAAAAGTACACATATTTCCTTGAGATTTTTGAGGATTCCCTTTGAAATAAAAAGTTTTTAAAAACTACAGTTCAAGCCTGAAATAGATGTATTTTGTTATAGACTCCTTAGTAGGTAAAAAAGAAATGCTACTAATTTCCTGACTGTTGTTAACTGGCAGAGATGAATTTTACATGGTGCCAGTCATCAGTACTTTTAAAACCAGTGTCATGTAATGATTTGGGTTGGAAAGGATCTTAGAGACCATCTAGTTCCAGCCCCCTGTGCTCTGGATAGGGACATCTTCCAGTAGACCAGGTTGCTCAGACCTCCATCCAACCCAGCCTTAAACATTTCCAGGATTAGGGCATCCACATCTGTCAGGGTCTGCAAATATATATGCAGAAAACCCTGATAGTCTGTTTTAGGGATCACGGAGTGCAAAAGACACAGCGGGGGACAAACTCAGTTTACTCAATCAAAAATGCACCTTTATTTAGCGCCAAAAATGTGATAGTGGGGAAAGAAATTAAGAATAGTAAGAAAGACAGAGAAAGAGGGGAAGGGGATTATAGCTACCAATGTGGAGGGACGAGTCCTCGAGGCTTGAAGATGCCTATAGAAGCGAACTTCTCCAGTGGGGTGTACACAAAAGTGAGCAGGGGTCTCCAGAGCTTTTATAGTCAGTCAAGGCATGAACCAAAGTGAGGGGCACAGAGCCAAAGGACCACCTGTGTCGAGGTTGGATGCTCAGGAACAAGCTACAAGCCATACTTCTGGTACGAACAGACCAGTTCGGACTAGCAGGCTTGGCTCAGTCCACTGTAACCAGTTCCATTGTTTTTGCACTCCGTTCTCATGGAGATGCATACCAGTCCTCTGAGACTTGGCAAACATTCCACTTCAACCAGGCCAGGGGCTCCTTTCAGAGCCTGGGGTCTGAGTCCTCAATCATTGGAGACAGTTGTGAGGCATATCACATCCTTGGACAGACTCTGACAACAACTTTTCTGAGCAGCCTGTTCCCCATACCTCCAGCTGTATAGAGTCAAGCCAGTTTCACTTGCACCTTGTCTGCATATTATTCTGGTCATCTAAACAAGGTATTTTGGCGTGCTTTGAAGCACTGGTGAAGCAAAGTTAGTGTTGCTCAGTTGTTCTTTGTTGTGTTTTGTTTGGTTGTTGTTTGTTGTTTTTTTAACAACCAACCAACCAGAAATAATTTACATCTACATCTAGAAATTATTATCAGAGAAAAATCACTTAAAAATCTAGGCCATATGGTTTGAAACTCTGCCTTCCATAGTGTTTTCATTCATGTTTATATTTTTCTAGAAATGGTCTTAATAAAGTTTTCTCCAGTCCCTTGCTACACATACATATGATAAAACCATAGGAATGCCACAGTGCTCTACTTAGGCTATTTCTCAGCATTTTACTGATCTCTGGAGAAAGAGGATCCACATGTGCTAGCTGATCAGATGATTTCTATGAGCCCCCAGTGCACTACAGCTGTGAGAAAAGCATATGTTATCCTAGACTACAACAGATGAGGTATCTCAGCAGAAATAAGAGAGATATTAAAATACTCTGTTCACTTCAACATTTTGATTGTCTACAGTCAGTAAAGGACAGAGGGAACTTTCAACAGCCACAGAAAACTATGAAAAAATCCTGAAAATAAACAGAGTCTCAGTACAGGCAAAACCAGAAAAACAAAACCAGAAGGGAATTATTTTCCTTTAAATAACTGGGAGAAATAAATTATGGGTGGAGGAGATGTAGGTGGGATACGACTATTAGACATTTTTACGTTAGACCAAAAGTTTTAAACTGATGTAAAATGGACTAGAAATTCAAAGATTAGTGTAAATGAGCTTTTGGAACAGATCTCCAGTAGGAGCAGAGACTAGGGTCCAATCCCTCAAAATCAGGTATTGCCTTGGTCAGAAATTGATTCAGTTCTTTTTAACAAGCCTTTGTGCTTTTATGTCTCCCTTATTCTCATGAACTGTCAAGGTTTTCTAACTTTTGCTAAGTGAAATGACATTTGTTAACAGCACCTAAATGCTTTTTGGTAAGAAGCTAACAACATTGTTCATGTAATTAAGCAGATTGGCCTCAAAACAATTACTGGAGTACTCCACTGTTAACTTCCTGCCTGACCTATTCCAGCATTGGTGCCTGATGTTTCCCCTTTGCTTAACTCATCTTTTCTCAAGGCTGAAGAGGCCCAGCTCCCTCAGCCTTTCCACATAAGAGAGATATTTCTATCCCTCAGTCATCCTTGTTTCTTTCTGTTGGACCTGCTACAAGAGCTCTTTGTCTCTCTTGTACTGAGGAGCCCAGAACTGGACACAGCACTCCAGATGTGCCTCACCAGGGCTGAGCAGAGGGGCAGGATCCCCTCCCTCCACCTGCTGGCAATGCTCTTTCTTCCTAATGGAGCCCAGGATGCCATTGGCCTTCTTGGCCACAAGGACACTGCTGGCTCATGGGCAGCTTGTTGTCCACCAGGACCCCCAGCTCCTTCTCCACAGAGCTGCTCCCCAGCAGGTTGGCCCCCAGCCTGTGCTGGTGCCTGGGGTTATTCCTCCCCAGGTGCAGGACCCTGCACTTGCCCTTGCTGAATTTCAGATGGTTCTTCTCTGTCCATCTCATTATGTTTCAATAATGATTGATATTTAACCTTCATTGTGGCCTGGTAATCACCCAGCGTTCTGAAGTTTAGTTGGATAATAGTACATTTTGCTCTTGCTCAGGAAATGTACTCTTTTAAAGGCATTTTGAGTAACATAATGGGAGAAGCATAAAAAATAAGTGTAGAAAGTTCATAAACTTGCTTGCATGTATTTAATTTGATCTATGCTGAGATCAAAATAAGGGGCAACTTAGAAGAAAGGTTTACCTGTTTTTCACTGACAATAGAATGAAGAATAGTTGTGAAAAAAGACCCAATTTTAGAATATACTTTAACTAGAACATGTTAAATTACATTCATTCTTTTTAGGTGACAGTAGGTTAACAGCTGACAGTGAAGCTCAGATCTATATCCCTAATACATCCCAGAGCAACATGTTTCAAAGAAGAATACTGTGGCTTAAGTGAAAAAATTAAGTACAGACCAAGGGCAATTGGAAGAAAAAAAAAACAAAAAAAAACAACAGAAGCAGAAACCAAGAAAATACAAGGAAAGAATGAAAGGAATAAATTCCATGGATATAAAAATAAAGAAATCAAATTAATATAAATAATCCACTACTGTGATTTACTTTCCATGCATTCAAGAAAACAACAAGTATATATGTTCACTTTGAAATATAAGATTAGCTCCCACTGCTTGGCTTTTTAATAATTACAATGCTCATTTCTTCCTGGCAAAGTATTGAAATAATACTCTTTCAAAGTTGAAAAAAAGTGCCAATCATAAGTCATCAACTTAACAATCATAATTTTTTTCTGAAATATATTTTTCTCCTCCATGCCACACCACTCGTAACATTACCAGTGTATTATTTCACTTTGTTCATTTCTGCAATCGACTGAACAATCTAATAGCATCAATTTCTCTCTTACATATGTGATCTGTCAGTCAATATCCTGTCTTGTTTGCTAGAGTTTTTCACAAAGCGTCAGAAGTGAAGAGAACGTTTAAAACTAAGAAAATGCCACAAAAGCACATAATAATAAATAATAATACTAGAAAAATCAGCAGTAGTATTCAAAAATACAGCTCTTCAAAATACTTAAGAGTAATTTTCTTAAATTGTCTGCATTTTAGTTTGGTATCATCCCATTTTTTGTGTAGTATATCTGTTTTCAATTTCTTGATCGAGTGTGACATTCTGAATATAATATCCATCAGCATAAATAAGTGGCTTGATGCTAATATTTTAAAGATTATCCTACAAGAGAAATGAGGCCTATAAATTTCTCGTACTTCTTTCTTACCAATTTAAGCCATTATTCTTATTTCAGGTAAAGAAGACATGATTTGGAGTGATTTTACACAGCTTGAAAAGGACAGAATAAATAGTGCTGTGTTTGGTGAGGCTGCAACGATTGCTAATGCTCTGTGAAAGAAATAGGTAAGATCCTTACACAAACTATCCCCACTTAAGTAATGTATTAGTAATTTAATTACTTAAATACACTATTTAACAGCCCTTGATTAGCAACATTTACGTAGCAGATATCCCGTTTTGTGACCCAAAAAAACCCTTTTGCTTTTCTCATTGCAATCAACCTTGCACTTTCAGAAATTTTACAGTTAAATGGAAGGGTCATCCTAGAATAATAGAGCTGGGCATTTAGCCTGCATTATTAAAAGCTTTGATTCTGGATCACCTGTAAACACATGCCAATATACAGGAGCAGGGACAGAACACGACATAGAACGTGGTCTGGCTGCTGGCATGTCATTTGTGCTGTGAATGATATAACAAAATCCCAGAATAACATGGGGATATACCAATCTTAATGGTGAAGGTACAGTAGCATCAGCTTTCATGTGTGCAAAAGCATGTCTGGGACACAAATTACATGGACCTCAGAAACACACTCTGGGTGCTGTAGTGAGCTACAGCTAGCATTCCGACTATTGTCACTGGGCTAGCTGAATTTAAATGTTGCATTTTTTCTGGTGACATGTAGCAACCACATTATCCAGGCATGTAACTCTAACATAGCTATAGCCTAGTCCTGTGTGGTTTCACCCCCGCCAGTGACTAAGCATCACTGGGGGCATTTTGGGAGTCTCTGATGGCTGATGACACGTTCAAAGACATGACAGCTGCCTCTCCCATCAGTATAGCTGAACCAATTATGCTCCATCATCAGGGATGAATATCTTCAGTCCTCTGTCTGAATGTTGAGGTACTTCCTGGGGAGGGGGTGGAGGAGTTTTATACCCAAGCATAAAAACTTTTTGTTTAAGGTTGTATGGGAGGAGATATTGGCATATAAAAAGCATTATCTTACCTGGCAGGATATGCATCTTATGAGCCTTTCTTTTGCCTGGCTCAAACTCCAGCTTGTAGCCCCTGGTGGTGAGTGTTCACGCCTCTGCTCCTGGGCTGTTTCCATGCATCGTCAACAAAGCATCCATTGCCTTTTGAAAGAGCAAATTGTTTGAATCATTAAATTTCAGTCTTGCACAGATAGAAAAAAAAAAGAAATTAAAGACATGCAATCCTAACCATTTCAAATTCCCAAGCCTCCTCAATACATTTTTCTTTCACATTAAATGAAAAGAAGAAAATAAAGAAGTACTTGGTATTTGGTCCATACCAGATTACTTCAAAAAAGACAGACCTGACTGAATGAAGGGCAGTTGTCTGGAGAAGTCTTCCAATGTTCACTTTCCAGCCCTCTTCCCACTACTTCTCTAAAGACAGACATGATCCCATGAATGGAAGATACCTGGCTAGGTTGCCCAGGGTCAGTGTCACCTCAAACCTATGACAGCTGTTGAGGGGCTTGCCCTTTTTCTTCTCACCCAGAAAATCTGATGGTGTTTAACACTCTGTTGTTGAGGAACACAGTTTCTACCTCTTGATTCTCACTGACAACACCAGGTGCTATTTGAAGAAGGTGGCAGAAGGTTTAGAACACAATGTTTTCATCTCTGTGGGGCCTGGAATATATCCATGTGTTCTTTTATTGTCCAAGTTAGCACTGCATTTTTGCCAGATTCAGATTTATGCTTTACTTCAGCCCTTTCAAATCCTTGCTGAATGTCTTGATTCATTAGTTCAACCTTTCTTCTACGAGCACAATTCTCCTTGCAGTATCAACTTATGGAAACTGTTACAATATTATGGGAAAAAAATGCAGGAAAAATACTACCAGACTCATTTGTAGTATGTATACACTAAATATTTTCTGGAAACTTCAAAATAAAAAGCAAATACTCTGTGCCAACAAAGCAATTATAATAAGGAACTGACATGAATGCTTTGCCACAGTACACCCTGTGCCATCAATAAAGTGTTTTGTTCTTCATTTGAATGCCAAACTCACCCATCCCCACATTAAATGCATAATTTCATCCCAAACTGACACATGCAGTTTCCATGACTGCACGTCTGCTGCACACATTTCTATTGTGCATGAACTGATAATTCTCAAGCAAAGTAAAATACTGTTTGTGTTCTTCATGCAGACCCGTGAAAACTCCTACTTAGAAAAATAAGCCCTTCTTCACATATAAACTTCATTTTTCATCAACACCATGAAAAAGAGTGTTAAAATGGTTTCTTTCAATGCTTTGGTTTAAGGAGCAAATTAAAATCCCATGATGCTTGAACTCTTTTGCTGTCTTTGATACTGAGTGTACAATATAGCTTTGTTTTACTGACCTTTTTTTCCCCTGCCCCCTGCCCAAGGTAGTTCATTTTTCATGGTAGTCTGAAAAGTATAAAAAACCCCAACAAATAGCAAGTAGTCACCAAGGACACACAGACCTCAACTAAACAAAAATTCTATTTTCCCCTTAAACCCACAAAACATAAAATATTTTTTTAAAAAAATCACCTTGTAGCCTTGTAAGGCTATTCAGTATTCTCACCACTGCTCTTTTCTATCTTATTGTTTATTATGGATTCCTATAACTTTTACCTATGCAGCAGAAGGTGGGAAATGCAAATGTATCAAAAGGTCTTTAAAATGCCACTATGCTGTTTTGTATCTAGACACTCAAGTGTTCATTAGAAAATGATTGACTCTAAAGCAGCAAAATGCCCGATGCAAAATTCTTTTGTGATGATATGAAAATCTCCAGATAACACCTGGCATAAAAATTAAGACTTTTATTCCAAAATAGTTTGCTTTGAGGTTTCAAAGTGTAAGAATTGTCAATGCATTTTCATTGCACGCTAAACTTGAGACGCAACATTAAAAATTCTTTGGAGAAAATCCACCCTCCAGGGAACTTGTAATCATACCTTGGAATTTAGTATTCCTCTGCAAAACCAAAAAGGCAACAGAATGCTGGAAACAAATACATCATCCACATATATGGTGCGGAGTTTTTTCTTTTGACTGGAAAGAAACTATTATCTACCATAATTTTATGGGTTTCTAATTCCTTTCTCTGTTTGTATTCTATTAAGTTCTTGGCCAGAATACCTGAACATAAGCTAATGAAGAGGATTTACAGCATGTGTTGACAAATAACCTGTAGTTTATATCGATACTATTTTCTTTTTTATTTCTGTAAATTCACAGTTCTTTTATCCAGGACCCACTAGACTATGAGTATGATGAGCTTCATCTGGCTCTCAGCTTGTATTCTAGAGTATTGTTTAAGCTGTCTGAATACTACAAACAACAGAGATTAAAAAACTATCACCAGCTAAGCTGTATTTGTATATCTGCTCAGTCAACATCTAAATCACATTCTCAGCAAGAGATGGCCAAATGACTTCTTTATTTAAATATCAAGGTCAAGGAAACATCTCATGATTCCTCCATTTACTCCAAACAAGCCCATAATCAGACACATCACCTAATTTCTATTCCAGAAGAAAGGCTGAGATGTACTGGCTAACTCAGCATCCTCAGTTGGAGGGTCTTCACAGCCCTTGCTTCTTTGTCAGTCATTGTACAGTCTGGTCTTTCTCCTGTTCCCTAAATCCTCATGGCCATTCTGCTCTTCCTTGCATCAAAACTGACTTCTGTGTTGTCAACTGTTAATTTAAGCATTCCACCTTTCCCTCCATTTGGTGAGCTCCTGGAAATTCTGCTGCAGAATGTACATCTTAGCATGGTTAAATGGAAGATTTTCAGTTCTTTTATTGTAGAAGCA
This sequence comes from Illadopsis cleaveri, assembly GCA_013399915.1. Classification (NCBI taxonomy): domain Eukaryota; kingdom Metazoa; phylum Chordata; class Aves; order Passeriformes; family Timaliidae; genus Illadopsis; species Illadopsis cleaveri. The sequence goes on from VXBB01006885.1 coordinate 559,113, forward strand.
GAAATAAGCTCTATTTTTTAACGGAAGCTATGTATAGAGAATGTCATCTGTCCCTATGCATCCTACAGATTGTCACCTATTGAACAACTATGCAGCTCATGTTTTTTTTAGTTAAGCTATAAACTTGTACCTTTTTAGCATGCACTGTATTATTCTAAAGAAAGGCCAATCCACTCCATCGTCACCAAGAGGCAGGTGCTGTTATTACACTGTCAGCTTCCATAAAGACTTCAGGCAATCTCTTGTGACAGCTTTTAAACTGCATTTACCTCTCTTTTCCTGCACACAGGACTCTTTCAGAGATTGTAGGTAACTGTCCTGAGTCTCCTGCAGACAACCTTGGAAGTCTCAGGGCAATGCACCTTTTTTTTTTTTTTCCCCTAATAATTCTGAACAGGTCATTATAATAACAGCAAATAAATTATTTTAAGTGATCTGAAATCCTCTAGATTTCTGTTCACATAGAACAAGTTTGGAGGCAGATAGTTCTGGTTTGAATAGATAACCATGTAGAAAATTTATACTAGAGTCAACCAGACTAAAAATAATTCAGAAACAAAATTGAAAGTTTTATTTATGTCACCAGACAGAGCTTCAGAAACAACACAGGAAGTTTTAGTTATGCCCACCGTCTGCTTGTATACACGAGGATTTGATGCAATGATCTGTTCACATACCCCGGTGTAGACCATTTTATAAATGTTTCATGGTCAGTTATTCTTAGAGGAGATATAATCTTGAATATTTTTAAATGCTTCCTGCAGTGCTAAAAGTCAAGAAGGTAAAACTCAAACTTGCTCTTATAATTTTGCTACATGAAAACTAATGACATAACACCTGTCCTGAATGTAGGAGTCAGCAAGGAAAAAAGGAAAAAAATTGTCCAAATTATTTCATAAAACAAAGTATTACTTTTTAATTGAAGATTTTATTCTAGCATTGCAAAAATTTTTAGATTAACTTTTAATTATTGCAAAAAGATCCTCTGAAATATATCTGAAAACTCTTGACCAACCTGTAACAAACCAACCTTACAGTGAAGACAATAGATAAAAATGCCATAATTTATACTGTACTGTAACTTAAACCACTCTGCATTATCTCTGCAGATTTAGCTAATCCTGTCACAATTAGCAAATCTCTAGCTTTGATCTAGACAAACTTAAAAAAAAGTACACTATATTTAATAAAGAGTACTTTGTATCACAGAAAATCTGTTGAATAAACCTGGTCTCAGCTAGTAAAAATCAGAAAGCTTGGAATTAGAAACAGCTTGTAGAGGCAGTTTTTGATTTACACAAGAAAGAAAAAATCCTTTTCTGTTGCAAACTACTACAACAAAGAAAACTTCTTTCATGTTCATAGGCAGAACATTGTGCAGATCTCATAATCCCTATGCCTCAATTATATCATATAGTAGAAGATGTCCAGAACTACAAAATACTCAAAACACTTGAAGTCCCCATACTCACTGCCCAAAATTGCAGGGTGTAAATAAACACCCTCTTTCCCCAAAACCTTGATATTTAAGATGGTATAAGTACTCTGAAGTCACTGTAGCAAGAAAAAATCATGTCTGTAGCCAAACTGGCCTCAACCAGACCTTATTAACTGCCTGTAGTACCAAAAAAATTGTAGAAAGATGGCAAAGACAGCCAAACAGCGCAGATACTTGTGTTAAGCAAGTTCAACTACACTTTGCAGAAATACTTCAAAGTTCAGCTACACTTTGCAACACGTCAGAATATAGCTCTGAAATAACTTAACAACATGTCAGAATATAGCTCTGAAATAACTTCCCAGCATAACCCTTCCTGTGACATTCAGGTTAGCAGCCAGTGGCAATGTCATAACATTCAAGCAAAGAAAAGGCCCCTGAATCAACTCAACAGGATGCTGATTTCTGAGAAGTCAGCTACCAGCCAGCTACCTCTGCTGGGGGTTTTGCTGCCTACAGCCCTGTGTTGTGTTGGTCAATGGGGTTTGTTAGAAGGAGAAGCAATGAAATACATGTCAAAGGCATGCGATCAGACAGGCGTACATGTTCTTCCACCTGAATTAATAGCAAAACTCTGCCACATGAGAGCACTTCATCCTAAAGGAAAAAGTCTTAACAGACTTAATAATTTGAAAAAGTAAGATGTCATTACTACTGTGTCTTCCCTCTTTGCTTTGCTTTTCAAATTCAAAAGAAATTGAAAAACCTGAGCATATGTAGTTTGAAAAGAAGTAAGAAAATTCTTGAGGTACTGGCATCCTAAGGATTCTCCTGCCTCATTTAATTTCTGAAACATATTTTTAATCAGAAGACCTCTTCTGGTAGTGTAAAAAACCCTTACTTTCTGACTTACGTAAAAATGAAGATAAGTGTTTACACTGGAACTCTTTCAGTGAAATATAGTGTTGTTATTGAACTATTAGTTTAATTTCTCTTCATATTGTCAGTTATGAGACATACCTTTCTTTCCTTCTTTACTGTGACAATCCTTAAACAGAAACAAATATTTTGTAAACCAAATTTCTGTAAGGCTTGTAAAAAAAAAAAGAATTCAAAAACATCACGGACAAACCCAGTCCTGAAACCCCATCTCTTCCTATACAAGTGGTAATTTATAATAATGAAATAAATAAATTTATATATATATGAGTCCTGCACATACATACACAAATCCTAAACCTGATGCTATTTTGCTCTACTTTAAATGTTTTGCTTACCTATATTGTTAATAGGGGTTTTCTCTCATAAAATGTTGCCATTTCCTCTGGCTGCATGCCTTTGCAAACAAATTGCATATGTCAGTTTTCCATGTTTTGTCAGTTATTAAAGTGGAAATAGCTTAACCATGGAGAGAGAAAATCCTCTCTTGATGGGTTTTTAAGACCTCCTGGGAGTGATCTTATCTGAAGCATAGAGCTCCATTGCAATTTCAGCGTGAGCACTGGCCCTAGTCACAAGTATTCATTCATTTATTCAGAGGTTTCTGGGACACTCAAACCGTTTTCTCCCCCTTCCATCTTCTGAATACGCGGGGCTTCCAGATTCAAAGGGAATTTTTCCAGTAGCAGGAAAAATTTAGCTAATTTGCAAAACTATTGTTCCTCAAACACTCTCTATCTTATCTCTATAGCTCCTAAGTGCTCTAACAGTAGCCAAGTCTTCCTTTTTGGGGTCATATACTGGAGGGTACTAAGAAATTGTGTAGATAAGTAAACTAAATATTTGAAGTGCAAAAGAGAAAACCTTTCATTCCCTATGAAAGTTATGCTAAGGAGAGGAAGACAGGTTTTTGGATCCAGCAAGACTTGGAATAGAATATAATGAAATACACATTGCATATTTTTTTGCTCATATAGGGCTTTAGTCAGTTAGTTGAAATCAAAAGAAAGTTAATTTTTCTGTTGAGAGCTGTTTTAAGGGTGTCCAGAATACTGAATCATCACTTTATAAATCTAGACGAATATCATTTTCCTTCCTCTCCCCCTCTTCTGATGGATAAATCACCATAAAAATCTTCAGGTCATTGAAGAGGATAGTTTTCTGTGATGAAAGCCATGGTTTTACTTAGTTGAAATCCAATGACTTTGAAGCCAAACAATAACAATGCTTTAATGGAAGAAGAAAGGAGAAAGAGAAAGCAGAGAAGATAAAATATTGTGGGCGTGAAATGACTGCAGTTCCTTTAAAAGTGATTGCTTTTGATCCTTGCTCAATTCAGTAGCAATATAAAACACAGAAATAAGTATTTCTGTGACTAGTCACTGTGTAAAAAAATGTTAAGATGGTGATCAGATGGGTTTCTTATGAAGAGATGAACCCAAAGGCAATAAACTGTTATAAATTATCTTTCCCAAGGGTACTGTATTCTCACCTGCTCTAATAGGAATTAATTCCCCAAAATTCTCTGGCACTTTTAAAAGGCATTATTTCCAGGCATTAAAATTCCAAATGGTCTGAGCATATTGTGATAGAAAAAGTTCAGAATGTTGAAGAAAACTAGTATATTGAAGTCTTTCCTTCTACCACCAGTTCAGCTCAGGGTTGTATGGGAAATTATAGCTATATACTAATTCTTTTGTTAATAGCCAAAGGTTTAAATGTTATATCTGAAAGTAGACTAGCTTAGAGTTATACTGGTGAAAGGCAGTCTTGTCTCTCTCCATGCTGACTCTAGAAATCTTTCATTAGGAGTCTTCAGTTTGCTTTATGAAATAGTCTTCAGTTTCAGTTCTATTCAAGCCATTAGTATGTCATAAAAATTTACATAAACCTCAATTACCTCCAGACAACATTAAATTTTATAGAGAGGTTATGGCTCTGAAATTTCTAATTAAACAAGGAGAAGAAATAAATAGAGAAAGAAATTCCATGAAGTCACTCAACTGCAGTCTGAAAATGTCCCCATGGGTCTAGGACTGAGGAGCCAAACACATTTTTTGTACCCACTCTCAAGTTACTGACACCCATCGTAGAGATGTAATTTCTTCAATGTACTTAGATTGGGGAAACTAGAGACTTGTCACTGATTGAAAGCGAGTGTCTCTCCCAGTCCAAAGGCAAAGCTCTAAATCTCTGGTGCACAAATGGAACCATAGCCACTCTGCTGTGGTCAAAAAGGATAATGACAAGGTCTTGGAGCCCTCTGGGACATGTGGCTCAGGGACACTGATCTGTCCTAGAAGTGAGATTCTGCCAGTCAGCTCATCAGCCATATCCTGCCATTATCCAGCTGTAAGGGACTGTGGCTTCAGGGCCGGTTTGGGTCAGGTTGCTTCAGGAATATAAACAGAGCAGCTTGTCCCCATTCATGCTGGAGACAATTTGAATGAAGACCTTTCCTACATTCCCTGGCTAATGTGATTTGGTTCAGCGTGAAACATGAAGCATCCTGACATCAAGCAGCTTGTGATAACACTTCACTGTTTGTTTTATTGACTTAGCAAAGCACAAATGCTGATTCCTGGTTAATGCTCTGAAAATATATGATAATTTAATGAAAGACTTAAAATAAGGTAACAGGAAATATTCTGATAAGAAGACATACATGATATTTTGGAGATATTTAGGCTTGCAAAACAGCTCACAACATCTCCCTTCACAAAAAAAGAAAAGCAGCTCTATTTTCTTATTATCGCTGTATAAACATTACACAATCACACATTTAAAAAAAAAATTAGCCTTTTTAAAACATTGATAAACAGCTCCAAAGCAGGCTTCAAGTGCTTCAAGCGCTTAAATCTTTGAATAACTCTGGGAGTTTTGAAATATAGGTTACTCTGGGCTGTTGAAAATAATTACCAGTATACATGAAACATTTTTTAACTGCAATTGCTGGGGATTGTAATGAGGGAGAGTGCAGAAATACTGAAAGTGACTGGAGGGCAGAGACAGGGTCAAATGATGAAGAAAATGAAGCTATTTTCTTGAAGTGCATACAAATGAGACCACATGGATCACCACTGCAGTGTTTTTCATATGTTGATCTGTAGGAAGTCAGGAATGATGATAAGTATCTGTGAAACAGCATTTACACTACTTCTCCTTGGTTCTTAGGTCTTCCTGATTATTCTCTTTTTTCTCCCTTCTACCCACAATTTGTACTTTGACTTTCCTCTGTCTTTCAAGGTCAGTTTCCTGTTGTCAAGTTACAGAGGCAGATTCTGAAAAAGATATTTAACGGGATAGTTAAAACTGCCACAGAAGTGAGGAGTCTCAAAAGGAGTAAGATTGGTTCTACTTTACATAGATCAGAGCAGTATACCCAAGACACTGTAAAGTAGAAAAGAACCTAGTTATTTCCACACTTCATTTAAATGCAGAGCTATTTTTTGCACAAGGGATACTTTAGCTGTAGCAGGATGCAATTGCTATGCAAACTCATCTAAGCATTTTTCTAGTCTTCTCAGTCATCATTTTCCCTGTCTGTCATTTACTGATGTTTGCTATTAAAATGCACCCATACAACATGTGCAGCATCCATCCTTATCTTGCAAAACACATTGTTTTGGATTTTAAATATTGGGGAATCATGCATGAAAGTATGGAATAACTGACTGTATTCACAGGCTTTTCAAAACCCTTGGATTTTTTTGACAAAATTTACCTGGAATGATAGAGCTTAAAAAGCAGCTCCTCAGCCAAAAAGGAATAGTGTTAAAGATTTGCTTCTTGAGCTTTCATTCCCCATCTACTTCAATCAGCAAATATTATTTAGCTGACATGCACAATTCACTGATTTGGCTTGTTTGGAATTTTCTGCTTGTGGCCTCCTGCGGTAGTAGGGAAAAAAAGCTGGAACTACAAATAAGTGTTGTATGACTTCTGTGTATATTTTGCATCCTGGTTGACATAAACAACCAGCAAAAATAAGAGTTTCATGTTCACAGGTACAGAAACAGAAAGTGCTGAGACCTTGAAGTGGGTCAGTTCATCCTGATGTGAGAATTGTGCATTCACTTTTTTGTGGTTGTTTTGCAGGAGAATGAAAACAGCAGCAAAACTACAAAGGTATAATGCTGTTTATATAATCTCTCAAAAAGGATAGTGGAGAGTGGCTTTTCTGGGTAATGAACAAAGCTCAGTGGCCTTTTTCTTTCAACTGGTGAAACCCCTTAGCCCATATCTGTTGCTTCATATCATGGGAATGTAAAATTTCCAAGCAGACCAGTTCTTTTGGGCCTGAAGTCCTAATCCGATTTTTCTCCAACTTCTATGTAAAATAACCATATTCTCAGCTTGCTTAATGACAGCTAGAGGCACCTGCTCTGGTGTGCTATCTGAACAAAAGAAAACCTCAACTCTTCCTGAGTTTTGTCTCCTGTGGCCAATGACACACATTAGAGTCTCAAAGTTTGATTGTGTCTATGGAGAGTTTCCTGTCAATAAGCCATCACAGACATTTCATTGCCCCTATAATACTCTCACTATTACCATTCATAAATCAGCAGCAGACAGAGAAATAGGCATATTTTACTTAGATGAAAAAGAGCCTTAAAGTTTTATGTTGCTTTCCCTCAGTGCATAAAACAGCTATTTTGAAAGCCTTCATGGCAGGAGCTCTTATGGACCCAAAGTAATATTTTCCTTTTTCTGCTTTGCATTGTCCTTCAAGAAAGGGCACATTTGCTGAGGAAAAAGGAATGAAAACTTCTTGATGAAGCACAAAGAATACTTTTAGAGTGTAGTTCTGCAAAGAAAATAGTGTTAATTTTAACCAATATCTTTCATCTATAAGAGTGAGTGATGTAAAAGAAATCATTACATCTCTATGATAAAGTGCCAAGCCAGAGATCTGCACTTCATTTCTCTGGGACAATATATATGCACAAAACAATCTATAGGCTGCCCACATTCCACATTATCCACATCACTCATTGTCCCAGGAAAAGAAAATGACAGGACTGTTTTAGCTCATCCTCCTAACAGCAAATATATGAAGTTACAGAGGCACCTCTCATAAAACGTAAGCTTAGAGCCATCAAAAATCTATTTACCACAAGTTAGGGGACATCCAAACTCTTTTGCACTTTTTGGCACTCTACAACTTCCCATTCAGAGTTCCTTAGATATGCATTGTTTATTTGATTGTTGCCATTTACAGATCTGTGAAATAAAACAATGTTTGATCTGTCTACAGTGGAATTACTACAGAAAAAATAAAGACATTAAACTTTTCCTATTTTTTTTGTCATTCAGTACTGTAAAATAATTCTAACAAGTTGAATGTGCAAGATCCTAATGAATAAAGCATATGTGTTATGCAAGGTCTGTCCTTCTGTGCAGATTTGCAGTTTTTTCACTGTGCTTTTCCAGCCTGTGTGTTAAGAATGTAAATTTGGTTTCACTAGCTCTTGATATAAAGGTATGTTATTGGATTGTGCCATTTTGGACTTAAGGAGAATTTTGTTTAATCAGCAGATGGACTGTCAGGACTCTTTTTTTGCTCATTCCATATCTTTTTTTCTATTCCTACATCACTTTTACCCCTCAAATCTCTGGATATAAAGAACATTGTAAGGAAAAGTTAAGGTTATTTAAAAAATGAGGCTCCTACTACTATTCAACATTGTGTAAGTGACATCCTGATAGTGAGGGCCTTCTAAGATCCATTCAAATTGGAAACATATTGAAAATATAAGTAATTAGATACTTAAGTATCCTGTAATGTCAGAAGATAAATTAGTGGTTATTACATGGTTTATTTCCTCTTTCTTTTTCTTTACAGTATTTTTAGTTCCTTAATAAATACTTCCATTATCCTTCATAAGCCTTTTTTTCTTCTGTTTGTTCATAGAATCACAGAGTAGCTTGGGCTGGAAGGAGCCCTAAAGATGATCTAGTTCCAGAACCTGCTGCTGTGGGCAGGGACACCTTTCACCAGACCAGGTTGTTCAGAGCTCCATCCAACACGGCCTTGAACATTTCCAGGTATGGGGAATCTTTCTTCTTTTTCCTTTTTACATGAATGGCATTTATGTGTAGCCTAACATGAACCTGCTGTGATAGTCAAGAGGTCATGGACATTTGTATAATGAAAGCTGAATGCACATTGGGAATGAAAAGTCATAATCACCTTGCAGGTGAAGGAGCAAGTCCTGGCAGGGAATGCAGTGGAAGTAAGGTTTTAACTTCCAGATCCTGTAGTGAATAGGTACCTTCTGCTGATAAAATAATCTCCTGCTGCTCAGAACCAAGATCTTTTCTCCTGTCTGATGTTCAGCAATATCTTTTCTCTCCTGCTCTGCATTTTCTCCTTTTGCATTGTGATTTTAAACATAGATTGCAATGAATCCACACAGATAATACTAAACATCCCTCCATTTCAATGAGCAGAATTCAGAGCTTTGAAGAAAGTTTCAGATGGCAAGGTAATAAGGCATAGGAGCAGTAAAAGTTTGGAACTTAAAAAAATAATTAACATGCTGCAGACCAATAAAATTAACCAAAGTGTTGGTTTGAGAGGGCTCGCTCAGTAAGCTCAGATTTAACCATTAAAGCCTTAGCAATGTGAGAAAATGCTTAGCATGTTTAGCATTTCAAATTTTTATTAAGTGATTTATCTTGACTGTTGTAATCAATGTTTTTGTAAAGAAAAATTGATTTTCATTTAAGGAGTTTGAAGGGATATCATTTTGTGCTATTTCAGTTTCTGCCTAACTCATTATTGCATACATACTGGCCTCTATAAGAGATTTTTAATTTTTCAGTAAGTCTTACATGGTCATCTGGGATCAAATTATTCTGGCCAAGAAATTTGGACGGAATGCAGATGGAAACAATCAGAAGAGATTTCAGAAATAGGGCTGATAGTCCATCTTCTCCTCTCATATGCTATGAGGAGTGTAAGCACAAGAGAAAAAAAAATCCCTGTGAAAGACAAAGATCAATAGGAGATTCAAGTAGACTTTAAGAAGTTTTGAATCATAAATCTGTCTGTAGATAGTTGTCTGATAACTTACCTTTTACATTTTATATGACCCATAAACACTTTTTGAGTCTCAGAGTTCAGATGAAAATTTACAGCATGATTCTGCATTCCAAAAAGAGAGTATTAAAAATAATTGCAGAATTTCACAACTTTTCCCCTACTTATCTTTTAGCTGTTGTAGAATTTTTAATTCAGAAGCCTCTTTAAACATCAAAAATTTTGCTTGAACTCGTGTGTAAGGTGAAAAACATAAGTGAAAAAAACATATATGATCACTTAATAAATATTGCTATAACTAAGCTAAGAATGTATTCAAATGTTCCTTTTCTGGAAAAGTATTTTATATTCATGTCATTAATAACTTAAGAATTTTACTGGGAAGTTTTCTTAAATCTAGAAACAATTTTTTTGTGCACAGCCCAGACAGTGCTGTTAGCTGCAGATTCACATTTTCAGTTCTACTTCATGTGACGAGATCTTGGAGCTGAGGTCAAAGATCTCTTTCCAGACTTTAAGAGAATGTTGTCTCCACAGACAGTTCCAGTGAGTGAAGGCACATCCTCTAGTGTTTACTATTAATTCAAAAGTGTATCTTTGAGTTTCTCTGTCATAACTCGCACATTGTGTGTTCTCAGAGTAACTCACCACACCCAACCTGCTGTTCTTTCACTACAACAAAGAAAACTAATCTGTTGATATTCTGTTCCTTAGGAAGTGAAAGAGTCTAAAATGATGCCACTGCCTTTCTGCAGCATTTAACAGGGTAAAATAGGAAAAAATATCACATTTATAATCCAATATACTAAAAAACAATGACAATGGTGACATAGCTATAGCAGATTGAGACAGAAAGGAACATGTGCCTACCCAAGAGTAATGTGCTTGAATATTCTGAACAGAAGGTTATACACTCATCAGAGTCTACATTTCTTTTGAAAAGTTCTCCATGTATCATGTGTGTGCATACTCCTCTCAGGTTTACTGAGAACAGCCAATCAGTGTTGATCTGTTATAATTTAAGGCTGCAGCTGAACACATCATTTTAATTGCTCATGTACATCTATTCATGTCACCCCATAGCTCTGTATGTAAAGAAACATTAGTAATAGTTTGCTAATGGGATAATTTTCAAATACAATTTCAGAGAAGGTCCTACTGTGTGCTGGACTTTCTCCACCTCAGGGGATAGACCTGTGGTTAAATAGGGCTTATAGCTTACCAGAAACTCTTTCCCACAGAGTAGCAGATACTTATTAAAAACTCTGGGAGATGTAAAAGCAAAAAGTGGAAGTTATGACCAAAATTATGAGCAATAATATTATAAAATCAATTGAAATTTTTAGTTTCTGTTTGCATCCTTTAATTTTCATTTAATAGTTTGGTTTTTAGTTTCATTTCCCTGGGAATGTTCCTATTGAAATAAATGTTGCCCAGGATGTGTCTTTACTTTTGAAGAATAATTATGAGAATAATATACTTATTAAACATATCAGCTTGAAGGGAAAAAGGAACATTGGACATACCAGTCCTAAAATTTAAAAATATCAAATATGTGATTGTTTATTATGGCACAGTCAAAAAAAAAAAAAAAGGTGTCAAATGGATGTAACATGAAAGTCTCGTTGTACTTAATGGAATTTTTAAGGAGAAGAGTTGAGTACCAGTTCATGGCCCCATTTTGTCTTGCTTTTTTCTGAACTCCTGTGTACAATATTTCACAACGTGTCAACAGTGAAAAAATAAAAGTCAAAGCTGTTGTTAAGGACACAGATGAAGTGAAAACCAGATTTGATTGAATAAATGAAATTCATTAATTTACTATTTCAAATGAAGGCAATGCATGTAGGGTTCCATCAAGGTTAATCAATTTATCTGTCTGAAGGGACAGAACGAAATGGTGAGTACCAGATGGTGGTGTTGAAGTTTGTTTCTTATTGGTGAGTCAATAGAAGTCAAGGGATTTGTAAATAATTTAGATCTCATTTTTGTAATAAAATGACAACATTATTGACATGTGTCAAGACACCATTTCTTCACAATTTTAGTAGTCTAGGAAAATTGTTAAATATAATAATCACAAATAACTGATTTATGACTAATAATGTAAATTACAGAATTACAGCATAGCTCATTATTTGCCTGACTCTGTCTATTATTACTTCTTTTTCAGGTGATTGTCCTATTAGCAATTTTAAGATGTGCATGCTGGTTGTATCCTCCAGAGTGCTTCAATGGCATTTGTTGAGCTTGTAGCCCTGATTGAAAACTTGCATAGAATCTTCCCTTCTGAGAAAATTGTGTTTAACAATGCTACAAATAAAGCTGATCAATTTTGATTTAAAACATTTGGGCTTCCCATTTTGGGTACAAACTTTTATAGGGCTTGATCTGGGAGGTAGTCTGGTGACAATTTTTCTTCTGTTGTCCTGCAAATAATGGTCCAAATCCAGGCACTGGGGGCTCCTCCCATGCCAGTAACTTTAACTTGCCAGGAGACATCCTGAAATACTGGAATTCAATCCCTTAAACTCAAAAAAACCCAGTGTCTCTCATGACTTTGGCTTGTGTCAAATAGCAGAGGTCAGGGACCACGACCAAGGGCATCTTATTTTCTGCAGCCCTGCTTTGGGAGCTAATACAACTTAACAGCTTGGATACAAACGCTTCCATTCCATTGTGGCCTCTGTACCACAGTGTTTTCCATCAAGTTTAAAATGTTTTTAGCCTTTATAAATTACATTTTATGAATTTTTGTACAGTTAAGCAGCCAACAAATCAGACCTCACTAGGAAAACTTAAGCTCTTAATACCTCAAGTAATGAAAAATATTTATGTGTGTGACTGGATTCAAACATTGTCAGGGAGTAGATTAGACAGATATTACAAGCCAAGCATTTGAAGAATAAAGAGTGCACATTCAAAACGTTTAGCTACAGTGACTTGCTCAGGAACCATAGTTCCCCTAGGCAGTGTTCTGTCACCCTAATCACAACGTTGTAAGTTTATTTTTCTCTTGTCCTTTCAGGGCTTTTTTTTTTTTTTCTCATTTCCCACTGAAAGTCTGGAAGAGAACAGTCAGACATCAGTCTTTTGCACTGCGCATTGACTACTTTCCAGAGAGCAGCTTGTCATTCTATGAGGTAGGGTGAAGAACAGCACGACACAGAGACTTTCTGAAAAAACAGAAGTTAAATTCCCCAAATTTTGCCTACAGGACAGCATCTTATAATGCGACCTATATTAAAAAATATTTTAAAATTATGAATACCGAGATGATCTCAGCCTAAACAAAAACTTTCACTCTTGGACCACTTTTAACTCACAGCCTTAGGCTACCCCCCTAAATTAGTTCTTCATTTTATATATTCCTTATATTCACAAGAGTTGAATGCAGAGATGTTAATTATAAGCAGTAACATGACAAATACATGCAATAATTTCTGTGTCTACGTGTGTTTATACGGCTCATCTATTCAGCGGTAAGAAAGACATAATATGGAATTTTTGGAATTGTAACATGGACTTTTTGGAACTGTACCTAAATCTTTTTATTTCTTCCATTGTCTTCCTCCATACACAATGAACTGGGTGGTGTTTTTCCTGAGTTTGGCACTTCGATATGAGAGAATAAGCAAGTGGTCAAACAAATCTTAAAAGGGAGAGATGTAACTGTTTAATTGTATCTTGCTGAACACACATATGTACAAAAAAAGAGATTATTGTCAGTGATACATAACTTTTTAAAGAAGATTTTTTTTTTACAGAAATTTCAAGCAAAGTCCATGGTATTAAAGTGTAAATGGTAATCACTCCATTTTCCCATCTTCTAGTTTCAAGATGTGCTTGGGTTTTTTAAACTGTCCCAATTCTTCCTCGGCTGCAAAGAAAGGGGGTGGAAAATTTAGACTCAAAGTCTGTTTAGTGCTGATTTACATTGAGTGAGTTACTCTTTACATGAGCAAGATGCTTTTAATTAGTCTTTGCACATAATTAAATTCTTCCTGGTTTGGACTTACTGCAGTGTACCAGATTGATCAGCATATTTTATTTTTTTGGACTGTGAAAAAAAAGGAAAAAGATATAAGTAGAGCTCATATGATCTGGCGTGCTCCTGAGAGTCTGAAACTCAGTGTCAATCTGTAGGACCTGTTTGTGTAGAATATATTGTGTTTACTTTCACTCTGGAAATGTCATGTATTTCCATGTAACAGTATTCCTCCTAACAGTAACATAGAACACTGGCTGTGCTTGGCATGGTAGTAACTGAGAGCATAAATTAGTTTGCCTTTGGGTATCCTAGGTGTTTTCTGAGTATTGGGATAAAATACATTCTTTTTTCAGAACACACAAATGATCTAACTTTTTCTTACTGAAGACTTTCTCTCCTTCAAAGATTTATCCCATGTTTAGGAGTTGTTACATATGGTCTTATTCAGTTCTCAAGCATAGATGTATTTTTGTGTAGAGGCTTTGAAATTTCTCAAATGCAAGGCTCTTAATTTACTGAAAGTAAAATTAGCGGAGGGGTAATTTCCTTTAGCTATTTTTAAAAATGCCTGAGATACTATGAAACTAAAGGTGGTTTCACAGATTGTAAGCAAACTGCAGATAAGTCAGATCTACAGTTAAGTTTACGTTCTCTTTTTAAAGAGATTATTAAAATATTTTAGATTGGAAAAGTCAAATCAGGGTGTACTGTGAAATGGATAATGTCTAAACATTTAATGACAGTTTGCAAAAAAGATATTATGGAATGGTCATATAGTTGGAAAGGACCAAGGAACCAGGATAAACTGATAGTAAATGACAATGTATGTGCTTTGTCCAGCTCAGGTTTAAACAGAACTAGTGCAGAAAGCTGCAGAGATGCTAAGCCTGACTAGTTTTGTTGCGTTCAGGTGTGTGTGTGTGACCTCTTACATGAGAAGGAGCCAAACTATCAATCCACATGACTCTGTTGAATCTGGAAAGTTCACTCCTCACTGACCAACTTGCCATTCTCTTTTTTTGTTCATGCTTGATTTGATCTTGCTAGCAACAGTTGCAGTATCTGAGCATCAGATCACCAGCGAAGCAATCCTTAGAAATCTTGATGGAGTCTCTGATATCAGATGTGATCAGATCAAGAGTGTCAGAACTTTGAATAACTGCAAGAAATGCTAAGAGAACTTGGGCAGCCTACGAAGGCATTGGTGGCTGTTCGCTGAAAGTCTCCTAAGTCTGAACAGAAAGGCAATTTGTGGACTGAACTTCAAATTTATTTATACTGTGTCATATATTGTAGCAAAACTCCGGGGGTCTGTGTGCATATCTCTGTTAAAATTGAACCAGGAAATCCTAGATTTCCACTGTCCATGCTGTAGAAACATCACCGTGACTCACTGGCACAAAGAGAAAGAATTACAATAAATATCATGACTGATTACCTGTCTGGAGGCACATGAAAAATGGTTGCTTGTCAGCCAGATCCACTGCTTTTTCACATGACTGTGGGTTATTGTCTTCTGCATTATTCCTAGTTTAAAACTCTGCTCACCAGGCTGGCAAGCTGGTTGGCAAAGATCCTTTTGTCCCGTGCAGTTGGGTAAATGTTTTCTCTCCCTCTTAGGCCTTGATTCTCAGGGGTCATAAAAATCAAATCCCTGCTGTTGATATCAAGTGCACAGCTAGGTGTTGACCCAAGGGATCTCCCTGTACTATGAATATTCCTGAATGCTTTTGTACTTTCCTCTTGCTAATAGGAAACAACAATAATTGCTCTGAAATAAAGAACTGTGTGCCAAGAGGCTTACTCAGCTGCCATGAGTTTTTAAGAAAGCAATTAGGGTGTTTTTAAAATTTTGTTTTGTCATTTCTGAGACTTGAGGGTGTGCCTGGACCACATTTAGAAGTTTTCTTAAGATTTTTAAGACTAAATATTTCCAAAATACTTTGAACAATGCAAACTGTAGCACACAGCTTTTGTATCACTGATGTCTTGAGGGAGAAGAAAAGGAATCCTCAGTCATAAGGTCTGTCAAGCAGCTTTTGATTTGCAGCGTGCTGCATTGTTATACCATCAGTAGTGAGCATAAGATTTGTATTTTCCACAAATTCAGGGATCTTATGGGGCAAGTTGTTTTCTTGACATGAGGACTTTGACAGCTTTGCAGTGAAATAGTCGTCCAGACTTAGGATACTTTCATTGTTTCCAGGTATTCTCCAAGTTTTAGTCTTTATACTGCAGAGTGATGACAGGGGAGTGATGTCATCTTTTCACTTCTTAGTTTATGTCTTTAATTCCTACTTTTGTTTTTTGAATTCCTAATCTTAAAAACATTAAACAACTGTGGTTTTTCGCTTCTTCCAGTTTTAAAAAACAATTTATTGATCTGGAAAAGGACCACTGTTGAGATCTCCAGTTCCATCACACCTGTGAAAACTAGACCTAGGTAAGGTCTATTCAGATTGGATCTAAATTATCCATAAAGCTCCCAGTACCTTTATGGGCATAATACAACTACATCTTGAATGTCAGCTTCACCAAAAGATCAAGAATTGGAGGACAATAAACATAACCTGTCCAGAGGGCTTTTTCCCACCAAAGTGCAGTACTTAGATATTTTGACAGTATGGAGTAAACTTGTGCTATTCTGCCTGATGCTGATAATAACAAACATACATTTCCTTTCTAAAAACAAACTGAATCTTGCAAGAAACTTGGCTACTTGTTTATGTTTAGCATACTCCTATATTGGTAGTATGTTAAACATCTTTTTTGAATTAAAAATAAAAATGTCTGCTTATTTTAACAGAAAGAAGCAGAATGTGGAGACCTAAATTATAATTCATTTTAAATTATGTCAGTTTGCTCAGAAAGAGGTGAAAATAAGTCATGGTTTCCCGTTTTAGGCTCATTTGACATGAGCAGAAAAAAAGGGAAATGAAGTGGAAATATCTCTACTACCACAGAATGATCAGTTTCTGTCTGAGAGCTGAGATGGCCATCTGGTTTTGGATAACAGGGGACAAAGGCAGAAAATTTATGAAGGTAGTAAGAATGAGAATACGTTAAAAAAAAAGGAAAATATCAGTACAATACCTGCAGACAACATGGAAAATTACAAGATCGCCTATCTGAAATTGCTAAAATTTGAGGAAGATGCTTAAGATTCAAAAAATACTCTGTCTTTTTATGAGAGAAAATGTTTTCCACAGACATCTGGATTTTCCTTGAAAGTTGTTGAAAAGTTAACTTTTCTACAAGAAAAAATGTTTTCTTTATTTTTCTTTGCTATGCTATCTAAAAACAGTATATAAAATAGTTTGATATAAAGTGTTAATGATTTTATAATTAAAAAGGCAGAACATGTCTATATGAGCCATTTAGCCGAGCAATTTTATATTTGTTTTGTGTAACTATAAAAACAAGTCAATGTGTTTCAGATTAGATGTTTTGCTAGCAAGGGGAGAATAGTTATTCTTCAAAATAAATGTTTCTTTCTGCTTTCCCAAATTGGTCTATAAGCTAAAATGTACATGATAGGTGCAGAATTGCTTCCTCCAAAATCCCAAGATTATTCCATATTTATCAAAAGGATTGTACAAGAAAAGTAGCTGTGATAGAAAAATAGCACAGAACGCAATAAAAGATTTGAGGGAAACCATCTCCAGCATTTCAGACACCGACTCTAATTGCTGGAGGCTGAGAAAACAGAAACTGTTGTATTTCAACAGATAATGAAAAAACAGAAATGAATAAAACAAAATATTCTTTTCTCATCTAATTTTTTTCGTTTAAGAACGTGTGACAGCCACAATTTATCTGGAGCAAAATAATTGGCAGCTGGTAACAGCCGTGCTAGCAGATGGAACTTTGGTGTTATGTGTATTGTTGTTTATGCATGAGAATTGGGTAGACTGGATGAAGGATTACCAGAATGTGAAGGTATCACCTGACTTGCAGTGGAAAAGGGATTATTCTCACCTCCAGTTCACTTTCTTTTCTATGTTTGCTCATGAAAAAGATAGAATTTGAGGTTTGGGAGAGAACAAGGCAAGGCTACATGTTAAATGTCACAGAGAAGACTTAAAAGCAGTAGCTCAGAGAATTTCCTAGTACCTTATCCTCACTCTTATTTTGATTTCCAGGTGTTAGCATTATGCCTTGGTAAAACATACAGCTGGCTGAGTGTTTGGGTTTTTTTCTGGTGAAAAAACTGTTTAGCTGACCTATGTTGACACTAACTGCTTTTTTTCAATAATCTTACATAATTTTCTATACCCCAAAATGTGCTGTATATGTAGGCAATGAGAATTTTGCTCTTGCCTATACATATCCTTCCCACTACAGCCATCTTTACTAATTATTGATATTGGAGGTCAGGGCCA
This sequence comes from Illadopsis cleaveri, assembly GCA_013399915.1. Classification (NCBI taxonomy): domain Eukaryota; kingdom Metazoa; phylum Chordata; class Aves; order Passeriformes; family Timaliidae; genus Illadopsis; species Illadopsis cleaveri. The sequence goes on from VXBB01006885.1 coordinate 576,908, forward strand.
CTTCTACCTCTTCCAAAGAGAACACACTTCAGAGAGTGCTGCTGCCATTCTCCCTACTCTGCGTCTCTCTTCTCCTCATGATCTGGGTGTTATTAATAACTTTGATCATATGAGAGGATATTCTGTCTCTTTTGCTTTATGACTCCCTTTCACACTCTCCCTGAGGATGGATAAATCTGTTCCTGCCTCCATGTATCATAACCTCTCAGGCTCTTCACTGCAGCTGTGGTAGGGTATCAGGGGCTTGGATGAGGAACTCAGCTGGCGGATATGCCAGTATGAGCTATCTGCGTTTCATGGAGAAAGCATGGAAGCTGGGACAAGCAGGGAGTAACTTTCAAGATTTGCAGTCATCTGAAAAGGCGTGTTTGTGTTGGGAAGACCTACCTGAGGTCACATACCTGTGAAACACCAGAGAAGAGAGATTTCACTAGTCATTCCTCAGCTTAATCAGTTTTAATATTTTTTATTAACAAAGACATCCATTTTACCTTCCAAATGTGATAAAAACAAGAGAGACAAGCAATGAGGGTCATTTTAGACATCTGTAAGCAGAAGTGGCTATTGTCTATGGCTTATGCTGTGTGTTATTGTCTGACTTACACAAAGAAGCAGATCTTGGAAACACAGAGCTGCATTGTGTTTTAGACCTACCTTATAGTCATTTATGCTTTTGTCCCTCAGATATTTTTCTCTGTCATAGATGAATTAAGAATTCATAACAAACTGTTACTGACATTCCTGTTATGTACAACTATTTTTTATTACAATGAATGATGAGAAACTCCATGCAGACAAGTTCTAATTTAGTCTCAGTGGATTCCTGGCACAAAAGAAAAGCTATGGATTGACAGACTAGGGGTTTTAAAAAGTAAATCCTTGCCTAGATGATGCTGAGGAGACCGTGCAGCAAATGCAAGAGACAGAAAGCTGAAGCAGTAATGATCAGTGTGAAGCTCAGTGGGGAAGTAGACCATGAGACCCTTTCAGACAACACAGGAAGACTGAAGCTGTTGAGTGCTGTGACTCAGAAAGTGCCTTTAGCAGGTTAAAAAGCAAAAGCATATTAAAATTTGGAAATGTTATGAAGGAAAAAGACTTCAGGTTTAGTCAGACCTGGGGTTGTGAATTCAGAGGCTGAATGGGTTTTCTCTGAGTATGAGGCTGTGTGACTAGCTGGTGGTTTCAATGACTGGGATCAGCAGGAGTGCAAAATCTGAAGCAAGAGTGAATACCATGCCCCTGGCACACAGTGTACAGTACAATTTAACAATGAAACCAGGTGATTTTTAAAATTTTTCCTTTGCTGGATTCACATATATGTGTTCTTTACTTTGACCAGCAAGTTGGGTAGTGCAAGAGAAACTGTGTTTCTATGCTCCAAGCTGTAAAGTGTGCAAAATACCAAAATTAAATAGAATCCTGGAAACTAACTTGAAATTCAGCATAGTTTTACTTTTATTTCCTGTCAAGCATAACCACAATCTGAAGATGCACAGTGCCTGACTGTACATAGGACCAGCAATGTTCTGCATCAAAATGTGAGTGTGGTTAAATGAACCAGAAACTCCATGGCTTGGAAAGAAAATGCTCTCATTAATTTTTCATCTAATACATATACATATACATATACATATACATATACATATACTTATACATATACATATACATATACATATACATATACATATACATATGCATATACATATCAGCTGCCGTTGTCTTTGAAATCATCTCTATTCTCATTCAAATAGGGTAGTTCTTGATTTGTAGTAAGATAGCACACGATATGATAATGGTAGAAAAGCTATCATGGGAAACAGATCAGTAAATGGCTTTTGCAGATGACAAATGATGCTCCACTTGTGATTAATCTAAGAATATGTGTGTTTACTGTGTTAGTCTCAACATTTGAATGCTGTATGTACACACATATCAGGGAAAGGGTTCAACTATGACATAGATGCCAGATTTTCAGTCTGTTCTGGGCATCCTTTTCTTTATTGGCATAATGTACTGGGCTGCCAAGTGATCTCCTTCAAGTATTTTCAATAAATGGGAAATGGGAATGGAAGGTGATACCTAGGCAGGAACAAATATACAGAGAATAGCATATGTCACCTGCTGGAAGAGAAGGTGGAGCACAATAGTTCAAGTGATAGTGATCCCAAAGTTTCTTCCTTCTGGTTATTGTGAGAAGAGGCTATAAGAGCTCACTGAAGTGTCTGAGTAGAAAGCTGGAGAAAGAAGAATTTGTGTGCTTTACCTGACTGGCAGAAGCTTGGTCTTTGCTTCACATTTACCCACCTCATCCTGGTTTGGTTTTCGGATTTTTGTTTTTGCTAAAGACACTGCAATCTTTGGGATCTTCTGGCTATATATGCTGATAGTGAAGTGAAGTGAAGTGAAGTGACGTGACGTGACGTGAAGTGAAGTGAAGTGAAGTGAAGTGAAGTGAAGTGAAGTGAAGTGAAAAAAAAAGGCTGTGGAGATTGGGTAGAGGCAGTATGTCAAGATGTGTGATATGAATACTTTAATTCTCAATGTTGTTGTGCATTAGAAACTTAGAGGCAAGAAAAGCTCCAGATATGTGTACTGGGTGAATCAAAGAGTTGAACTTTCAACTTGTCTTGGCCCATTCAAGATTTATCCAGATTGTATGAAGTCAGATATAGGATTATGGAAAAATGCCATGTTAGAGTGAGAACCTCTCTCTGGGAAGTGCTCTGGAGTCTGCCATGTGTCTACATTCATATATGAAATTTGGGTTAAAGAGAATAAATTCAAGGTGGCTGTGGGCTTGGGCACAGGATATCCTACTTGGATAACTCACAGTGCAGAGGGAGCATCAATTGGTTTGCTTTAATGCCACAAGAAGACAGTTCTCTGTGGGCTGCCTGTTTTCAAGGACAGTCTAGTTTACTTTAAAAGCATTAAGGGAGGTAGAGAAATTACCTGCTGTAGGTTTCCTTTACCAATTTCTTCCTGACAATTTAATCCAAGTAGATCTAGCAGGTTCAAGGTGAGAATTATTCCATGTGCCAAGTGGAGCTGATGGAAGTTAATATGATTGACTACAGGCAGGTACCCCCCCAAAAAATGGGTTCTTCTTTTCACAATGACTATGGACAATCAGGGGTACAAACACATTTCACATTTTTAGTATTTCTCTGGCTGTCGATAGTATAAAGAAGATACTTGTTGTTGAGGCATGCAGTTTCAGGCTCCTAAACAAAAATGTTAAGGGTCTTGACAGCACACTTTGCTTCTAAGTTAATTAATTTGTAATATAGACCCATATTTTGTTCAAAGGCCCAAAGGAAACTAAAAGTGACCAGCCCTTTTCCAGTAATAGCTTTTCACTATAAAATGCAGACAAGTATGACTCCCTATTAAAATTTAATGCTATGGTTTAGATAGATTTTTTTCCCCCTTATGTTCTAATTGCACTCATTTGAAAGTACCGTATAGTGGTATAATAGAATTAATGTGAATGTGAGGTCTAATGCCTTCTCTCAACACCATTAGACAGCTCTATGTGCTTTGGTAGGCAGGTATGAGATCAGCACTGCCCCTTCAGGGATGCCTGATGGAGCCTGCCCAGCTGTGCTGTACCAGGCCATTGGCAGACTGTGCCACCTTTTGCAGCATTAGGGGAGAGGCAGCCTCCCCTTAATGACTTATTTCTCTTTCCATTCACTCCTATTAAATCTACCCCTTTCATTGCCATAGGTTTTTAGTAACTCACAGCAAGTGCATTAACAGTACATTTTGGGTTACTGGTGAAGGTTATCCCTGCTTTATAGTAGAAGATCAGAGCTTAAATGATTTCATGAAAGTCACAGTATATATGATTAGGAAAAATGGTGGGTTTGTTTCTATCTCAGCTTTCTCCCTTGCATTAAGGGAAAAGTTCCTGTGAACCTTTTTCTTCATAGTGCTATGATTGGGGAATACGTGTGTTACTCAGCAGTGTTGGCATGAAATCTTGATAAAGAGCTTGTTGGAGTAAACTCCTGTAAGGGTAAAAAGCAGACTTGAAAGAGCACTTCAGTAGACAGTTCAGAAGTCAGATGAACACCTGCAACTCTCCCTTATAGTCAGTACTTCAAAACATTTAGTTGGAGGAGATCATGCTTTCTACAGTAGTTTTTCTGTAGTTTCTACATTTGTCCTTCCCTTGCCAGCTGCAGAAAGAGGTATGGCTTTTTTTGTCGCCATACAATCTCCGTTGAAAAATACCTTGTGTTTCCTTCATCATGCGTCTCTGTACTTGGGTACTCTGGTAAGAAGCCACTGTTTAACTTTCTGTCAAAATTTTGCATGGGTGGCAGGAGGGAGGCTGATCTAAGTTTCACCTCTGTACTCTCTCCCTTTCTTCAGTGCTGCATCTAGTTACAAACTGGGAGACGATGAAATTTTCACTTTACAGATTTCTGATTTTAGGTCACGTTTGCCAGCTGCCAAAATTGATATCCTACATGTAAATCTGCTCTCCTGTCTCCTTTGCTCTTCAGTCACGTGTTGTTACAGTACTTTTTTTCATATGTTTAGAAACCAGAGAGGTCAAAATGGACAAAGAGAATCTAAAAAGAATTGCGTGCTGACAGGGGGAAACTTGCCACGCATCCCATGGAATGGGAAAGATAACTGTGTTTCAAGCTAAGCTACTGCTGAGGGAAAAAGAAATTTAAATAAGTCTGAGGGAACCAACTTCTTTCAGGAGAAGACAATTTGATTAAACAAGCATCTGGGACTACAAAATAATAAATCTAGACACTTCAGATCTCAGTAGTGAAGTTGCATTTTTTCAGATATAATACCAGAATACTGTAGCAGATGAAAAAGCCACTGCAGCTTGAAGAAGGGTTCCAAGGAGTGCTCTCAGCAGTGTTCTGGCCTGCAAAAGGCAAATACAGTCCTCTTCAGTTGCATATGTAGTTTACTCAGAATAGCGACTTCACAGTGCTCTGTGGCTGGTTGGTGACAGCCCTCTTTGCAATTTATTTTAAATGAATGATATTTGCACTGATTACAGTTAGAGTTTGTCTAGCTTTCATGCTTCTGGATCAAATGATTTTCCAAGAATTCAAAGCCATTTCCATCAAAGTTCATTTCAACAGAATGATTCAACAGAATGTTCAAGATTCTGGACACACCCAAGCATACACTCATACCTATCCAGCCACCTTGCTGTGCTAAAGATATATTAGACTCTAAAGCTGAATATTCTACTCCTAATGCACTGTTCTATGCCAGTTTAATGGTAAAAGTTTTCTGACTAAATAAGTAAAATAAGTCACATAATACATTGCTACTTTGAAATATCAATAAAAGAGATGGAGTACTTAACAACATAATGAGTTTTCTTTGATCATTTTCTTCCTCTGCAGAGAAAAGATAGAAAATACATCTTCTGGCCAGGTTCTTATCTCTGTTCTACCAGTTTTATGTTATTTAAAAATGGAGTTATGTTCTGAATTCCATGAAGGATGCAAGCATTGCTTCAGGTCCTAACATGGTACCAGATAGAAAAGGTGAGTAACTGGGAGGAGAGTACCATAAGGGGAAGAAAGTTTTAAAAGTTTGGAGTTTACAACACTTGCAAGTTCCTACACTTTTCCTTCTGTAGATACTGTCAGAAAAAAACCTGAGAATTAAAGAAATGGAACTTTCAAAAAAAAAATCCCCAACAAAATAACCCTATATGAATGTACGACTTCTATTTCTAAGAGACTATTATATGATTATTTCAGTAAGTTAAAACATTGTCATATTATTACCTTTTCTGGCTATGTGGCCAGACATTGCATTTTGAATTTTAGTGTGAAACTCTAAAAAGTTAACATCAAATTATGACTGCTCTTGAGCTTTTTTCCCTTCTTTTATCCATTAATTTTTCTTCTGTGAATATCTGCCTACGTAACTTCCACACACGACTAGTGGTGAAGGAGGTCTCTTCCTTCACAGAGGCATCTGCTGATGAGCAGGAGTACTGTGACATGCAGCCTGGGCAGACCAAGAATTGTGTTATCAGCTCTGTGGATTTGTTTTCTGCAGAGGAGCTGTGCCTGAGTGATGTCTCCATGTAGGAACATGTCCAGAAGGCATGTTGTACACTTGTATATAGGGGCCTACAACAGAGACATCTCAAGACATCTTCATCGTGTAGGTTTGACAACTTCTATGGCAAATGAAGTTTTTGCTGATTCGTAAGTAGGAGAAGATGATATTTAATTGAGGTAATCTAGCTGAATGTTACGCAAAACGAATCTTTTCCAGTTAGTTTCATTATTATGTAGGTTAAAAGTTTGAGTATATGACTGACCCTATAATAACACATCAAGATCATTGCTTGAATTGGCATATGGGAAGAGATACTCCCTCTGGTTACTTAGTCCCCTTTCAGTTACTGGGTTTTTTTGAGGTCACCCAACAATATCTACCTGCATCTTTTCTATTAATAGATAAAATGCCATTCAAGTCACACACAATCATGGGAGAATAGCAGAAATCAAGGCTATAAAACCCACAGAATATACATAATCTCTGATTTGTTTGAGACACCCTTGAATAAAGGGTCTCAGAAAGAGGTACTGACCATGATACCTAGAGATGAGAGGCCTCTGACCTCTCATTGAACAATGGCATTAACATAGGTATCTGTGGTGTCATTCTGCTACACCCACTAATGCTTATTAGGAAATTCAATGACTAGTGGTGCACTCCTATCTATATTCTTGCTTTGTTTTTTAGCTATTGTAAAGACTTTAAAGCTTGGCTGGTTTCATCCTTCATCCTAAACCACAACATTTTCCCATCTGTGCTGTGCAATGTACAGAGAACTTCCCCAATGTGATCTCGTGTCATGTCTCCATGGGGTGTCCCTCAGCAACAGCCAGTACAACAGTCCCACATCTATGTGCCTTATCTGCTCTGCAATCATATATCCAGAGTACTGAACAATTACATTCTCTCTAGACAAAGGTGGCTTGATATATACTAACCTAAAGGTTGCACTCTCTAACTTTATTGAGTTTTTTATTAAGATGTGACATCCAATGAAATGTTAGGGATTTGGCTTTAGTAGGCTTTTTTTTTTCTGTTCAATTTTCCTTTTTTTATTTTGCATAATGAATATTAATCCTCTAACTTAATTGGCTTTATTGATTTTTACATTGCTTATTTAAAACCTGTGTATGAGTAAATAACAAGTATTTTAAATCCTTTGCTTCTGAATAGGGGTTGTAACAAAGAAGCACACAATGAAAAACAGTGCTTAATAAAAGGCAAATAACTCAAGCACAACAAACTTATGTTTGTGGAAAATTAAAATCTGAGCAATGGTTGTGTATTTCAGCAAGGTGGGATATGATCAGCAGTCAGCACATTTTTAAAGGCAGTCAAAATGGAATTCTTCTTCTCTAGTCTGACACTTGCTTAGATGTGCTCACTTAATTCCCATCATCATGAATGCAAACATTAGTGCTTATTTTTTTTATTGCAGACTGATGTCTACCCAGCTCTGGCTCCTTTATCACATAGTTCTGAGATCCATGGGAATACACTCCCAGTTTTTCCTGTGAACTCAGGGGTTATCCCAGTGTTAACTCAGCAGTATCACATCCCAGAACGAATCTCTAGAACTAGTAAGAAGGAAACATTCCTGAATTACCCCTCCATAGGTTAAACTTTCTTTTCAATCTGAGGGAACAACAAGGCTTTCTACAATTCTTTTTTAATGGCAGAATTAATATAATTTTAATTCATGGTAGACTATTTAAATTGTTTTAATGTCTTTTTCTTTTCCCTCTAAGCCATTATTTAAAACTTTAAAATGTTCTTTTGTTGGTAAAATTACACACTACATTAATCTGCCCTAAAAATGCTGAAGTTCATTATATTGCAATTATATAGTTTAGGTAATTAAATATTTTTAATTTCTTACAGTGCATTCACAGCAGGTGGTTCAGGAAAACAAGAAATAATGCAGAGGCTTCAGATTAACTTCTTTCATTAACAGGCACAACCTTCTTGAAAAGGTGCCTTTCTGACTTCCCTGCTGATATGTTAGCAGAAGGTTATCTTCACAGACAGAAGCAAGCAGGTAGCAGACACCGGGCAGACAAAATTGCTGTTCCTCACAGAAAGAGCTGTAAGCTGAGCCCTAAGTAAGCTACACAGAGCTCTGTCAAATGTAGACCATGGGGATCTGGCCAATAGCAGCCTTTAGAAATACAAGGAATGAGAAGAGAATGCAGTAGACACAAAATCATAATGACAGTCTTCACTGCCCTGAATGTCTCCACACAAGCTGGCAGTTTTCATCTTAAGTGAGAGTCCTCAAAACCCACAAAGGTGGGTTTGAGGATAAAATTATTTACATTAAAGTAGCAGGGAAATTTCCAAATATAAAGATTTTATTATTATTCTTACTAAGTACAAAGAAATGTATTGGCAATCAAGTGACAGCATATTTCTTGTGGCGTATTGTCTCACATTTCCATTTGATAGAAAGTATTAAGGAGCACCTAAGAAATTTTTTGAATATTTTCATTTTTATTCTGAAATTAATTGAAGGATTGTTTACACAAAATGTTTTTGCAACAAAGTTCATCTCAACAAGCATACACTTCAAAAGGTGTGTAATATTTCCTATTAATAATGCCTGTGTGCAATTCTGTGTGCTGTTTATTGCTGTATGCTACTTTCCTCATCCTTAATGCAGTTTACTTTTCTCATTCCCAGCAATTCTCCCTCTAGTCTGACCTTGCAGGCCACATCTGCTTTTCTCCTGCTAATCTATCAACAGGGAATTTGAAACACACTTGTTAAATTCTGGGGAAGTTCTGGCTGTGTGTCCAGCAGCAAAGTGTTTAGAAAAGTTTTTGTAAAATTTCAGAATAGTCTTTCAGTTAAGACAAAAGTCACAAATAAAATAATACTCAAACCCGATCCACGTCAGCTTTATTAGGATGATTTTTGCTCATTTTCTTAACTATGGGACACCTCTTTTGGGTATGATCTCTCAGTTCACATTAGAAATCACTTTCCTGAAATAAATTCAATAAGATTGAAACTAAACCACGTGAGGTTTTCTTTTAAACAATGCCAAAATTTTTTTGTTTTTCATTTTTTCAGTAATGTTTTTATCCAGATTTTTTGAATTCAAAACAAATCCTTTGCAACATAGCAGGAGTGAAATATACAACCGTAATGCAAAGGCCATAAATAACTTTAATAATTTCATCAAACCCCGCTCGAAAGCCAGTTAGGTTTCCTGACCATCCTATTTCATTTACAAGGTGGTATGGAAGCCCTTGCAAAAATTATTAGAACATCTTCTGTTTCCAAACTGAAAAATTTATAACCACATATATCTATCTGCTTCAGTCTGTGAAACTATTCTGAACAGACACCTAAAAAACATACCACTGTCTTTTTCTAGGAATCTAAGCTCAAATTCTGGTTTTACCCTGAATATGGATGCATCCTCTTCAAATATAGTGAAAGATTTTCCAGTGTTTTTTTCTGGAGGATGCTCATAGATACAAGATTTTCATTAGCAGTAGAAAACAGATTTAATTTCAAACAGAATTCAATCCACAGGAAGTATTAAAATTGATTCCTTTCTGTCAGCAAGCCATGACAGCAGGTTTTCATCCCTGATCAGAGTGATTGAACCGGATCATGTCCAGAGACCCTTTCCAACCTCAACCCTCCTGTGATTATGTATATAAATAGCTTCCCAAAATTGCTGCTGAGTAATCTCCTGTCCAAATCTAAAACCAAGTGAATAACTAAGCAAAAATTAATTCAGAGGAAACATGTTTTTGAGTCAGACTGTGATCTATACTTTGAAGTGTAACGCTGACCGAGTCCAGTTTGAAAACTGAAACATTATCCTCTCCAGGGTAGTTTTATTTTGTTTTCTTCTCCTTTCCCTTTTCACTTTATTTGCATTGACCAATTTATCTGCATTTGCATTGATTGATTCAAAGTTCTCATTAATTCTGCCCGAAGAAGTTTTAGAATATCTGTCCTGGGAAATATTCAGAACTTGACAGGATATGACCCTGAGGAATGTGGTAAAACTTTGAAGCTGAAGCTAACTTGGGGAATGCTTTGGCAGGGGAGTTGGACCCACAGGGATTCCTTCCAACTTGAATTTCTCTAACTCTTTTTTCTTCTTTCAGTTTTATACTGAAAACTAGTATTGTGTTAGAAATAATGTGACACTTTTTGGTCCACCTCTTTCTCAACTACAATCACTGTCATATATTTGTCTCCTTAGCACAACCAATCCTTTCACAATGCTAACTGTAAAAAGACCTTTAAAAAGAGAAAACCTATATGTCTAAATTAAGGGACCATACTATTCCTTACTGTTCTACTGTTCACAATCAATGTAACTACTGATTGTAACTGATTATTATGGTGTGACTCAAACTAGACCATTTTTAACATCCATTTTAAACCAAACCACTTTATGATTCTGTGATTCTATGATTCTGTTCAGAGGTGTAGATATGGACTGTTGTTGAGCAATTTCAACTTGTTAAGTATTTTATTTAAAGTAATTTTTAATTCAATTGAATGGAAGATGTCCTATTTTGTGATAAGGAAAATCAAGCCCACCGGTGCAATTATTGGTCCAAGTTCTTTTCAAAAGCTGTTTCAAAGAGCAAATGATAGAATAATTAGAAACATATTGCATCTTTCTTTTCTTTTATAGAAACATATATACCATGTTGGCTCAAAACAGTATGAAATAGCCTTGGGATTTCTCAACTTCAGTTTAGCTGCATAAATCTTAGATTAGCCAAGAGTTCTTGAAGTATGTTTGCTTTCTGCTCTGTTCTTGTCTTTCTCTTATGTCTGAATAGTAATAAGGAAGACAGCGCAATCCTCAGCTCATGCAATCAGCGGAGAATTCTTCTCCTGCATAGGAAATGGTAGTTGAATGAAGAAATTGACTGGAAAGGCAGAAAAAACCCTTCAAACTCCTTGATGCCTTATTATTTATGAGGATGTTGTTAAGTCATTCAATAAAGTAGAGTTTAATAATTAAATACATACGTTTTTGCCATTCAGTCACTGAGGTGTGAAAAAATTTCCAGGCAGTCAGTTTATGTCCAGAAATGAGAACATTGCAACAAAAATATGCAATATGCATACAAAGTCACTTTTATGCTTGGTTCTTCACCACAAAATTGTAAGGAAGGTTTCTGACTGAAATGTTAATTAAAATGTTTTGGGTTTTTTTAACCACTCTAAAAGACAACCCTGAATAAATTAGAGGATACACTGATTTGAAAAATACAGTAAAAATTCATTTGTGCGCTTGCGTGTGCCTGGAAGAGGAAGGGATCAAACCAATTTGAAATGTGTAGAGCATGAAGTCTAAATTACATAAGCTTTACAATGCATAAAAGCTATATAGTCTGACTGCACACACCTGCTGAAAACAGGTGGGAAAGAGATAAAAATGTTGCTGCACTTTTTTTCTTGCAGACTTTTCAATGCTTTTAAAATTCTCCAACTCCTTTGAGCTATTTCAGATTTAACAAATGTAGTCTAGAGAAATGGATGAGGAACTGTAATGCCCTGGAGAAGCAAAAAGGATCCTTTTCATATAAATCGCGGCTTATTATGTTAGCAGTTCCTGGGGCTTTTTTTTAAAGTTTTAATAATTTTCTTATTTTTCTACCAGAAAATAGTTTCATTGAGAGGAGGATGGTCAAATTTCTAGCAAATGTTAATTCCTTTTTACTTCTGTTTCAGACATTCTCAGAATTTACCAACTTTATTTAATGAAATTACCTTTCATGTGTAGTGTGCTGGCAGTTTTTCTGTTCCCACTCCCCGCACCATGCTATGGCGGTTCACATGTTTTATTTACGAACACTCATATTGCAGGACTGCCTGGAGAAACAGACCCAGGAGGTCATGATAAGAAATGAAAGATATAGGATATTCTATTTTTTCTCAGTTAGGATTCAGGGCTAAAGTAAATATGACTGTTTTACCTGTTTACAATTAAAACATGTCTGATTTCTAAATCCCTTTCTAAGGACCAAATCAATAATAAATATTTTAAAAGGCTCGTAATCAGGAAAAAATAGGACTGTGCCTCTCCTTCTTCCCAAGGCCCTGTGAAGTGGGACAAGAAACCATGGGGTGGCTTGTCTTTGTTGCAGCTGTATTTTCCAGTTCTGCAACATATCTCTATTTGACACTTTTTTTGGCTTCGATTTGCTTTGATTATGGGATATGTGAAAGCTTTACAACAATGTCCCCATTGTGGATGGGTACCATCTTACCTGTGGCCAAGGCTGGCTGACTACCACTCATGGAGCCCTGGACGTACAGTGGCCACACTCACCAACCTGGCCACTCTCGGAACACTCAGAAATGGCAGCTCTAAATGGAGTATGCAGTAAGGTCAAAGGACTATAGCCCAAATTTTTATGCTGTAAGAGCTTGCCAATGTAACAGTAGGGTTTTCTTGTGCTTTTACTGGCTTTTCATCAGGAAGGACTCTGCAACTTCTGAAAACAACTCTTGTCCAGTGCAGGCACCAGGGTGGGTCCTTCAGTATAGGCAAGAAACCTGGTCCTGTAGATACATTCCCAGGTATTGATTGCTTGGACATGAAATCATACTAGAGAAACAGCAGATGTCATTGCCTAGTGATAAATTGGCCATTGACAAGAGACCTTCAGAGACTGTGAGGTAAACTTCAGTGAGGAGTGATTTTGGTGTGAAATAGGTGACATATCAGGAACTGAGCACTTCCTCTTTGATCTAAAAGAAATTTGTGTCTTGCCTAGTGAAGATAGAAATTTGTAAGACTGCTTCTGGTAGATAAATAAACATTTATTAAGGATTTTCTAACAGGTGAGATAAAGGAACTGAAATATTTCCATAATATTTGACCTCTGTAAAATGTGACTCCTGCAAGTAACTCACAGATTCTTTCTTCTCTCTGTAAAATACCATCTTATCTTTTTCGGTTATATTTAAACCTGGCATATACATTTATGTTTTGTAGACAGAACTGTATTTGCATTTGAAGGTGTATCAGGCATTATGTGTTCTTTAAACCACTACTTCAATGAAAAAAGTTCCCTGAAGGTGAGAGAGGAAGAAACTAGTAGACATTATAATTTACACTGGAGGAACCAAAACTTAGAGGAACTAAAAAAAACTCCTGTGGTGCTTTCACGAATTTCAGCCTTAGGAATTCTGCAGTCTGATAGATGACATGGTTTCAAATATGGAAAACACTGGCCATACACTTACTATAAATGTAATACACTTGATTATTAAATGATGCATTATTATTTCTTGTTAATATGTTTAAGGTATTAATTAGGGAATGGTTTAGTTTTGTTCAAGTATGACTTTTTAGACTATGATCTGACATATCTTCTCTGCAAGACTGTTATGATAAGGATTTGAACACAAGTTTCCTGATGAAATCAAAGTCCCTTTAGGTAAGCATGGAAGTGACTTTATATCCTGTCTGGCAGTGACCATTTCTGGATGGTGATTAAAAAAAGAACAAGAACAGGAAAATTGATACATTGGCACTTTCCCTTGTGTCATTCCAGCTTTCAGCAATCTACAGTTTAGGGACATCTAAAGCCATTAGTGTAGAGGCTTAATAATCCTTAGTGGATGTTTCTTCCATTAATTTGTTTTAAAAATTACTTTCTCACCCTACTTATAGTTTGGCCTCTGCAGCATGGTGTGGTGATGAGTTACTCAATTTAATTATAATTTGCATGGTAATTTCACTGTGTATCCTCAGTTCTTTCATCATGAGAAACTATAAGAAGTCTCAGAAAATTGTTCTGCAAGCCGTCTTTTTAGTATCTTCTCCTTTCCAAGCTGAAGTGTATTAACTTAATTTTTCTGGATACATAAACTGCTACATATCTCCGGTCACCCCTGTAGCCTTTATGCACCCATTTTTTACTTATGGGCTATTTTGCAGATGAGATAAGAAAAGCTGGAAACACTGAGGCTGCAGGTAAACAACATTTCATCCCTGAACTAACAGTAGAAGGAATTATTCTCAATTCTTTTCTTAATGTATTTTACATTGTATTTCCTGTCTGGATTGCTATTGAGAATTGAGCAGGTATTTTCAATCCTCCTATAAAGACTTTATATTCTGTTACCTGCATGGTAATTGTCATTTTAAAATATGCCATGGTGTACATGCCATTCTTTTACTCCACATATTTTTCTTCACACAAAAAAATTTCAATTCTGCCATTTTTGCCATTTTTCTTTTTTTTTTTCTTTTCTCTATTTCTACAGTGCTATGAGAACATTTTGCAACACTTCTCAAAATTTTGTTTTCTCACTGTCCTAATTATTTTTGTGTTGTCTACAAACATTGTGGCCTCTGTAGCCACTACCTTTTCAAAAATATGATTTGTTAATCATACCACAGGTCCTAACACAAATCTCTACAGGGCACCTCTGGTATTCTCCAGCATTGAGAATGTCAGTCATTCATTCTTCTCCACACTAACATGCTCATCATGGTCACAAGTTGGCTGACGTGATACAAATCTTATGATACAAATCTTATAACACAAATCTTATATCCTTTATAGAAGGTTTGTTTTGTTAAGTGGATAATTAATTTAAAATAATATATCCTTGCAGAATATATTTTAAATGATAGTACAAAATTCCAAGGAAAAAATGACCACAATTATTTTTAATATATCCTGAATTAGTCTGTTTTGTTGAAGATAAATATCAGATTTGATCAGTCATAAAGTAAGCCTGAATTCAGTTTTAAAATATATCTACTTTGTTTTGAAACTATGCCTGACAAGCATGAAATATATTTTATTGTTCTCTTTAACTAGACAGAAATCATTACTTGAATCTATAGCATGTAATTTTGTGCAAGAAGCCGAATTATATTTTGAGATTAATGAGGGAGAAAAGAAGCTGACAGTTTTAGGTCTTAATGTCTGGGGTTTATAAGATATTATGACATGCTTAATTTGGAGAATCAGTTTTTTATTTATGTGTGTATGCACACACATTTTATCTTTTTGAAAGGACAAATATTCCTTTCCCATATCCAACAGATGTTTATTATACCTGTTCTTGCAGATTCAGACAAACAACACTTCATAATATTCCTACAGAGTCTGGTCTGGGACTGATGTATCAATCCTTTCGAAAATCCTTTTTATAAATCCAACCTAACACTGATCTAGTGCAAGTAAGCCAATCAGCCACCTTATCTCTAAAAGACTTAAGTGTAACTGATAATATTGTTGTTATAAAACCCTTCCCAAAAAGAAATCTGTTTTGTTCTTATTTTAAGTTTCCCTAATCAAAAAATGTCACTTTTATTATTATCTTTACATCGAATTTTCCAGCATTCCATCTCTTTCTTAAAACAAGCACAGTTCAAGTGCAGCTGAAGCTTTTCCTTTTTTTAAAAAAATATTAATTAATTTATTTTTATTTTCACGGAGATTATTTCACAGGTCTTATTCCTGCTTGCATTTGCATATCTTCATATCAAAAGAATACCATTTGGACCATGAGCATGAATGCCATGATCTGACCAGGGATGTTAAATGCACTCTTAACTCCGTGCTATCAACTGGCATTCTCTTGACAAAAATGAGAGGTGGCATAACACCACAGAAAAGTAAAAATATTCATTTATCAGCACAAACTGAGTGTAGATCAAGTGCTATGATGGAAGAAACACACCAGCTGTGCTTTAAAAATTCTTTTCAGTCAGTTCTATACAAAGTAGGAAACCACAGAATTCAATTAACCTTTCTGTACACCACATAATATTATCAATACTATTTATGGTTTATAAGGTGTTTGTTTACTTCCCATAGTTTGCAGCCAATTAGAAACAAAGTTCATTCTTTTTAATCTTTCTTGGCAAACTTCATTGTTTTACTTGATTTTGGGAGAGAAAACATCCTGCTGCTAAAGGATTTCATTTTTTTAAAAAGAGTTTTTTTATTTGATTTCATAAAATAATGTTGAATAAAACTAGCTACCGAACATGCTGAATTAGATGATCTTCTCAAATCCTTAATTTTATTTCTCAGTGTATATGTTCACTTGCTTTATATTTAAATTCCTTCTGCTTTTTCTTACATTGCTTTTAATAAGCTTAATTATTGTTACAAGTTGTTTTTTTTTATTACAGTTTCTTTTAAAGGCTTTGTCTGCCAAACAATGTTCATATATTCTAAACTGATAAAAGATATATGTGTACTGATGGGAAACATTCATAACAGTTATTGTAGGTCATGAAAATAAGTTATGATAGCAAGCAAGACATTTTTATTATCTTAGCTAAACATTTTTGGATTATCATTAGTGCAGGGAGATTTATGGCTTCCTGAACTGAAGTTTAAGATGGTTTTTTAAAGTTATGTCCTCTCCTTTTTTCTTTCCTTCTTATCTTTTAAGTTTTAAATGTTTGAGATAACTTGCAATGTATTAGGTTGTACAAAATGAATTAATTTCCTTGCCTTAGTGAGAGATGGAAATATACATTAACTATAATTATGAAATGCCATTCATTAATTAGCACAATGTTCGTGGATGCCTTATTGCACCCAGCAATCTGTATTTTTCTGTATTTCATGATGAAATCACACCCTCAATGTTTGATCAGATGGTAATTCCAATTTAGGAGGAAGAGGTGCATCGATTAAAAATATTTGTGGGAGACCTGGAGATGCTTTGAACAGTGTCACAGGCTCTCATTGTAGGAAATAAATGTGTGGACCAGTACAGTAGAGAATCTCCCAATGATTCCTTTGCCATTTTTCTGTTTCACTTTTGTTAGCTGACCCTGCACTTCATATATTATCAAATCTAATAACAAAATAGTTATTTTAGAAATAAAACACGCAAAAGTCCTCATTATATTCTATTCTATCACTAGAAAAAATGGTAGAGAAAATATGTACCAGTAGAATAACAGAAGTTATTGTGGATACATAGTTTTTCAGTTCTGTTTCAAATCCTAACACTGAGTATTGTTTTCACTTACAACAGAATGACCAATGGAAAAATTACTTTGAAATATTATATTGAAAATAAGTTTAAAAAACTGTTTTGTAATATTTGAAATAAAAATAAAGATGTCAATCTATTTCTGTTTTCTATTTTTAAACTAATATGGTAAGGATGGACACAACACAAAAGTCCCATTCATTCGTGCACACCATTTTCACTTGTTCAGTCTGACCAGGACCAATCTTCTGTGACACCTGGGAATGACCATGAACAAAACCAGCCAGTAGACAAAAGAATCACTGTCAGTAACAATCTGTGTAAAATGCTTCATTATGCATTACTGTGAAATGCCGATTTCTAAATTTAGCTTTTTTTGCTATTCATATTTTATCTGTCAACAGGCTCTTGTTATGTGTCCATTTCAAAGTATCCAAAATATCTGTTAATAACATTGTACTCAATTCTATTGCCTCTGAGTTTACGGGTAAAAAGAAAGAAATCAAAATCCTGGACTGATATATTGGGCAAGAGGATGTAGAGCAGTAGTATTTCTCCAAATTTTTCAAAAAATATCTCTACCATATTCACAGACACCCTATGGATATACCTACACCTGCTCTTAACTGCCTTGACCCCAGCAAGCACTGAGATCTGAGCAAAGAAGTTCAGTATAGCAGCCACTCCGTGTCCTCCCATCTAGTTTTTTAAAGCTCATAATTTAAAGTAGTTCATCATAAGCATGATCTAGGCTTGTACCATACACTTTAAAGATCTTAAGATGTACTATTTTCCTTACATGAGAAATTTCTGGGTTGAGAAGTCCTATAAATTTTTTTTTTCCTTTATAGAAGATAATGGTGGCTGTGCATCTGTGAAGCATCTATAAGCACATGTGTAATCATTATTTTTTTTGTGTACATGCATGTGATATAGCTGAACATGATGTGAATTCTCTCCTATACTGTGAGGGGCTTTCCACTTTTACTGACTATATTCATAGACTTCATAGTCTTATGGCAATGTTGAATTGATGTTTTATGTGTTCTGGTATAATTCCTGGTATCACGCACATACACATCTATGTATAATCATGTTCCCAAATTTGGCAGCCTGGCCATGAAGTTCATCACAAGAAATCCCACCATCACTTTCCTTAACAAAAATGCAGCAGTTCTGCCATTGCTGTGGGCTGTCCAAGTGCAGGGAAAAGTCAAATTTACCTGACAGGCCCACTCTGTACATGAGAGTGTATAGCTCTGAACAGTGTAGAACAGCTCTACTGAGGATTTTATTTCTTGCCCCTGCACTTGTGCCCCAATTCTTGTCCCCAAGTTAACTAGCTATTACAACCAAAAAACTACATTAAGCTGTCTTGTTAGATTCAGCATGAAGCTGAATTCATCAAATTATGAAGTTTTTCCCATATATGAACTTCTACAACACCTTTGAATATAACTTGTAAAAGGAAAGGTCTGAAACAAAGTTCACATTCTACACACTCTTCACAGTGTCACTGAGACTTCTGGTACATTTGGGAAGTGTCTTTAAAATAAATTAGTGTTTGCAATTGCTTGTCTTCCTTGTCATGGCAGGGTATCTCCCTTCATGGGCTAGAGAAAGCTGAAAGAAAGCTAAGGTAAAGAGGTATAAAAAGAAGTATTTTGTTGCAGAAAAAAAGAGTACAGCTTACTCCAGCTCTATCAAAAGTTTCTGGAAATCAAAGGTAAAATGTATTGCCTTGAGCTGAGTATACATCACTGGGTTTTATGGCCTCTGTGTTATTTCCTGCCCAGTTGTGTCTAATTAATGACAAAAGAAAGTGTTTTATGATTATGATGATGCAAAGGTTCTTTGGTTTGCTCAGACTGGTAATAAAGCTACGTATGCTGAGAATGGAGAAAATGGATCAAATGACAAATTATCTCATTCAACATAACCTGAATTTGAATGATTTTGAATTGAACATTGGCAGTTAATGTATTTTAGAAAAGGAATACCTATTATGCACAACCTGCAGTATTTACTGTTATTGGATCTGATCCTGACTACTGCCAGAGTAGTAAAAGGTACTCTGAGACAATATTAAATGGGGAAACTCAGAAATTTTGTAGAGTTGGGACCCCATGGAGTAGGTTAGGAAGGGAACAGAAACAGTAAATATGGCTGGGGAATGAGAAGCACTGCTAGGCTGCACTGAAAGTTCTGCCTCAGACACCTCAGAGGCTGAGGTAATTAGTTCTTGCAGTGTGTAACAGTCAAGAGGGGACTAAAATTTGTGACTCAAACTTAAGATCTGTGTCCAAAAACTTTTCTTGCAATGTTCTTTAAAGTGCAATCAGCCTCCCTAGAGTATCTGCTCCAGGAAACTCAGGACTGGTGCTTTCTTTTTTCCTGCTCAGCTCAGCTTCAGCTGCCTCCAGGGTGTACCATGGCATGGACTGAACAACATTATCCTCACTGACTGAGTCAGCACCAGACATCACTGGAGACCACAAGGCAGATCTCACACCACTGCTCTGGCACCACTCCCCAGCACATCTGTGCTACCAGATGAGATGTGCTCCTTTTTTGATCAGGGACAAAATTATACAGAGTGCAGCACAGAAATTTCTATTCCTGATGACCCTAGATAGAATAGAGGGAACTTCCCTGGAAATCCTGAACCACATGGATCTGAAGACAGAGTCCTAACTCCAGTCTTCTGAAAGTGAGATTGCTCTGCATTTTTTCCATTTGCCCTTGGTGAAAACTTTGCAATAAGTAATTAAATTAGTGTGTCTAAACATATTTGAGATACTATTTCAGCTAGATACTATGTTATTACTTGCTCTGCTTAAGATCAGATTTTTTTAAAAATTCTATTAAAGTCTTTCTTAAAACCATTTCCAGAGTATACTGAAATTTCCAGTGACTGGAAATTAGGATAATGGTATTCCTCTTTCAAAATAAATATAAAGAACATCCTTATTTATCCAAAAGGTGAATTAAGGGATTTGATCACTCATCTTCCCAAGAAATGCCAAGATGATATGACAAATCATAAGGCATGACATCTGATAGCCTGGGAAGGAATACACCAAAGAAACAGCCTCTGCACTTTGGACTTCAGCTGAGATTGTAACGCTTTAAAGTTAGCAAAAGTAACACAATTTAGTTATTAGTTCTTCACTTACAATATTGGAGTCTGATGCAAAATTGAAACCTTCATCATCCTCCATTATACAGCCATAAATAATTCATAAAAATTTTCATATAATATAAAAAAGCTCAGTGTTTATGTGTATGGAAAATTATCACATGTATTTACGACATTCCAGGCACTAATGAAGTAATCTTGCTTCATATGTTAGCATTCAGAAAAAAAAAAGCAGACAGATCAGAAGTTCACTACCTGACCCACTTCAGAGACTCAGCCAGAAGACTTTGACAAGATTTTAAAACTAACTCAGTGGGAATAGCAGAAACAAGGGCTAGAAGGAGAGAAATTAAGATGTGTATAATATTGACTAATTAGAGTGCAGCTTGATTCAACGTTCCTCTTTATTAACTATATAAATGTTACACAAATGTGGTACAAAAGATATTTGGAGTGTTAGCAATTTTAAATAGCCACTTGCTGCTTTGAGGGTTCTGTACCTAGCATATGATATTACTGATCTGAATTTACATTATTACAGCAGTATTATCAGTGCCAGATCCAGCCGTTTCAAAATAAAAGCATAAAAACAACCTTACCCCCTGATATTTTTAAATTGATTTAAATGCTGTTAAGACTATAAAGTAAACATAAAGAGTCCTGCCTTATACAATTTAACCTGCCTTACAAACCATATTTGCAAGCTTTGCTCCAAATCTGTGAGCTTTTTCTCCTCCCTGAATATTAATTTATTTAGCAGTCTATAAGCAACAGCTGAATAGCTTTTCTAATGATTAGAACCATTGATACCACTAAGCGAGCTGACTCCCATCTTAAGGCATGGCCTACTTTATATTAAGCACAGCTTTCAATCTACTTATGACCAAAGGTTTTTTTTAATAAATGTTATTCAATATATTGATTTGTTTAAAATGGTCTTACAGAAGACATTATCCATGAGATCACTGGTCTCTTGGCATGGAATTGGACATCCAGATTCCTGTGGTACTTTCTGAACTTCACAGAACAGAGAAATCTGGCATCAGGCACACCTCATCTCTCTGTTGGAATGGCAGCCACCAGGATGAAAAGCACTGTCTCGCTCCAGACCATTTGGTGAATTTATTTGAAGAGGGTCAGCCGAACACCAGATTCCAACTCAGCCTCCCAAACAGCCCTCTAGGTTGGAAGGCTCCTCTGGCTTTGGAGATCTCCAGAACTGTCTTTCCTGAATTAAAATCTTTTCCATCAGTGTACTGCAAACACCTCAATAGACTAAAGGACTAATTTACCAGGATTTCTCTGTGTCAGACCCATATATCTCAGCTACTTCACAAAACCAACAGAGGTTCCTAATGTTCACTCTGGGCCCACTACCCACCATGCACATGCAGCAATACCACACCCAAACTGGGGCTCAGCAAGTGCTCATACCCTTCTGGGGAAGAAAATGTGAGTTATTGCACTGAACCCTGCAGCCTGGAGGGCTCAGGCCAGCCTGACCATACTGTGAAGTACTGCAGGCAGCAATGCCAAGCTTAGCTTTTCCTGAGTACTGGGTGGATGCCTGGAACCCCAGCTACGACCTGGAAGCAACATGGATGGAGGATACACAGGTAGCAAATCCACAAACACACTAAGGTCCTTATTGCTGCTATTTCACGACTGATGGAAAGACAAGCTAAGTTTTCATCTGACAGCTTATCTTGGTTTATTTGTGACAAAGTTAATTTCTGCCTCTCTGCTCTTAGAGATGGACCTCTGTCGATTTCAAGGTGGATTTCTACACTGAACCAGGAGCCAGCTTTCCAGCCAGCACTCATGGCTGCTTGCCAGCCTTTTATCTCCAGCCTGTGATCATGAGAGGTTTGAAACAGGCATTTAGATCTCAGCTGAAGGTGGGACTATAGATAAGGCTTACTAAGCAGAGACCCATTGCTAACTATAATCATGCCAAGCATTGATTAGATAGTTCATGTGTTTTTGCCATATCAGACTATACCTCAGTTGCATCAGAAAAAAACAAAGGACAAAAACTTCACTGTCTCTGGCCTCATAGCCTGAGTATGTATGGAGATGTTATCCATCCACAATCTACTGTTGGCAGAAGGATTTCAAATGCTTGTTAACTTTTAAATATCAGACTAAAATGACAAAGGTGCTTTGAAAAAGATTTATATGACTGCCATTCCTATGGGATGATGTATTAGCCTTTTCAAAGGGGGTATGAGAAATATTCCCCTCTTTCTACTATGTATAAACTACTTTAGTTAATAATACAAGTTGGTACAAAGAAGAAAGCCTCCAAAGCTAACATCACTAGATTTATGATGCAGTGTTAGCCATTTGTTCATGGCAAAGATTAGAGTACAAATTTGACTGAAAAATGTATTGTTCAAAATATTACTGTTGAAATGTATGGCAGAACTTTGCTCTTCTCTGCTAAAATCTACACTTATTACCAGACAAATGCAACTGAAATTCGCAAAAATGTACAGCTCACTTGACATTTGATGGTCCTACGTTTGAAGCCACTTTTGTGGTTTCAAATGAAAGAAACAAATGACTACATCAGACAAGTTCAAAGTTTCCATGTACAGCTTCCTTCATGGCAGTTCTCTTATTAAATATTCAAACACAGACAGCTCATGTTTTATCACAATATTAGCATGAACAATTACATTTACAGGAAGGAAGCTGCAGTGAGAGCTTTTCACTTATAATTATTTTTACCTTGCTTGTACCGATACCTCCACCTCCAATGGAGGCAGCACCAGATATTTTTCTTTTCCAGACCTTGGAGACACTATTGTGCTGTCCATTTAAGGATTTCAATGATTGGATATGAGAGGTGTTATGAGAACAACTGAATTCCTGCAACTATGAGATCTTTTATTCTATTGCAAAATGGTTTAGGGTACGTTTGCAGGCTAAAATAATCTAGATTTTTAATAGTCTGAGTATTAGCTAACATTGCTAATGCCATGACATAGATGGTGGCTTACTACAAAGTACTTATGATGATAATCTTGCTCCTCATCTTTCTAGACATGAGAACAGGAAAAATGTTCCTTTTATATTCACATCTGAGAGTGGAAGTCTCATCATTCTTTTCCTCTCTTGTTCTTTGAAAATTTACTTGTAGTCTGCCTTTAAGTCTTTCAGATACCACAGAAGATGCAAAAACATACTTTGTTGGAGAAAGCCACAAATATCACAACAACTTCATACAAAGATAATGGCACATTTTAGAAGAAACTGAAATATTTTCAACAGGTGCACCACCATTAGAATGAAAGTAAAGAGCAGAAGGTGGATGTCATATTAATAATGCAGCTTTGTATGTTACCTTTGTAAAAATAATGGCATGTATAAGATACATTCCCATCTCCAACAGGACATTAGGCACTTATTCTCCTGAAGTGAGTTGACTTTTGTAATCTCAAGTACTCTCAATCTATGCATTTATTGATTTTTTTATAGTAGTCAAGAACATTTCTTGTGATGATTGATTTAATCTTTCCTTTAGTGATGGCAAGATACCATATGGGTATAATCTATTCGTTTAGACCTGGCACATTAACCTTAGCACTTTGTGTGTCTCCATAGAAAAGGCATTATTTCTCTGACCACAGGCAACAATCTGTGACTGAACCTCAGAACAACTCAGCACTAGTAGGAAATAAAACAGACTATAGCCTTCCTCTATCTATTCATGCAGAATCACATCTCCAGCAAGGACACCCACCATCACCACTCCTGCTCAGGCCCTCCCTTAGGCTCTTTCCATGGGAGGATAGATGTAACTAAACTGAAATATTCCCAAAGAGCTAGATTTTGACATTTGTTTGATACTTTATTCACTGGAAGCCTTACAGATGTCAATAGGGAAATTTAAATAACATTCTGCTTATCATGAACAAAAATTACAGCGCCATGCCCATAAAGAACATGCTTTAGATATCTCATTATCATCAAAAGGACAGAATATAAAGTATATAAATGGCCACTTATAGGTTGGGTGCATGGAGTGGGGTATGGTGGCAAAGTTGGATACCACCACTCATTATATGTGTGAATTGCTTCTTTGGCAATCATTCCAATGAAACTTATTATGGACTGTTCTTTTTACATTTTGGACATAAAGCCTGCACAAATGGAAATTAAAAACCAAAATAAAACAAAACCCAGAAAAAACTTTTTTTCCCTTCTGGTATATTTTAAGGAATTAATATCTTTTGCTCACAAAGCATTTGAATATGTAAGAAGCCTAAATATTAGAAAAGTGTATGAATTTATATTGACCAGAACAGAACTGAATTCAGTAGTCAAATACATGGTTTATTAGAAAATTTTCTGCAATACAGTTGAGAAACACTGTTGGTCATCTACCAGTGTTACTATTTTACCTTCGTGTACAAGTTGCTAATATATAGCACAAGCAGCACATATTTCTCTTTAAAGAAACTGACACTTGTTTTATTCAGAATAGTTTTAAGATTTAATTTTTTTTTTTAAATCTTGATCAGTGTTTTCTTGTGTTTAGCATGTACACTAAAATATCTTGGTTTCATTTTTTCTGTTAAAAGTAGGTCTTCATTAGTCAGGCTTTTACAATTTTGCTGAAGCTCATGCTATATGATTCTGACTGGAGAGTAATGTCACAGTTTTGGACACACAAAGAAGGAGGCAGGCAGCAGCAGGTCAAGGGAAAGCTCCTCTAATTTTAATTTTCTGACTCCATTTATATACATTTGTACAGCAGGCAAGAGAGTGGCTACACAGGTTGTCACCTCTTTGACCTGGATGGTGAACATCACCATCAATCATATTTCTCCTCCCAGAGGAGAAATATATAAACAAAATAGATAAGTTCTAAAAATATACATTGTTTTCTTGAAGCTGCGTGAGAAACTCTGCTGCCAAGATCCAAACACTCGAAAGCAAGAAAACTTGGGGCGACAGAGTAACACAGTTTTCCTCACCATTATCCCAAGTGTGATATCTAACAGCCACAAGAGAATATTTATAGTTCAACAGACATATCTTAAAATACAAAGACTATAAAACAAATTGGCCAGGGTTGTTTAAGCCTGTACCTTCACAGACACACCAATAAACAGCAGGTGATGTTTTGCTGGGTTCCATGCAATTTTAATCATTGAAGACAAGTGGTTAATTGATGAGTCACAAGTTCAGTAAGATTTGACACTGTGGAAAAGGGCTAATAATCGAGCCATATGATGAATAAACCAAACACCGAGAGGCAAAGAAAACAACTCCCATGGTAAAATTACATAAGATAATGTAAAAGTATGCTAGGGAACTCAGTGACAGGCCTTTAATATTTTAATGTAAAGTAATACAAGAATGAAAAATACCTAATAATGCTGCTGAAGAGATCTCTGGAGCAGAACAGAGTGTATATTACTGCTTTTATTTTTCTAGTAGGGTCTAGGGAAGCAACTTGGGGAAAATTATATCCAACAGTAAAAACAGGGACAAAAAAAGAGGCTCCAGGAAACATGACTGCAAACAACTTTTTAATGTTTTAGCCTGTAAGTTCTGGTCCTTACTCAAGGACAACTTACAGATATCTGTGATCTTTCCAAAATGGGGGAAATATTTGAATACAGTAAACTAACTACAGGACGCAGAGGCAATTCACCTGTGCAATTCCTTCCTGAATAAAGAAAAGAAGGAGAAAACAAAAGAAGTACATATGGATAACTGTTCCCAAGAGGAGCCAGGAGATCTGCAGAGACTACTAAAAAGAAAGAATGTGTGGACCTTACAACAGCTAGGGGACCAACACTGCAGAAGAGGCCACATCCAGTCTCACAAGGGCAGTAAAACTTGTGGCAATTGGGAAGTCATAGAAGTGTGGAGCCTCCCAGACAGCAACAGCAAGGAGAGAAAATTTTGTGGTTTGTGCTTCTGCCCAGCCTGCTTCCTTTTGGCATTACTTGAGACAGACTTAGTTGGTGTGTCTCAAGTAGAAAAACACACCTGATTTATCATGGAATGTGCAGTCCCCTGCTGTGCTTGTCAGTCTTTTGAAAACATCTTTATCACATACAGCTTGATAAATAAGACACATCTTAAAATTTAGAAAAACTGCAAAAACATGGTTCTTCCAATCCTTGAAGGACCTCCCTGTCTTACATGGGCAAAAAAGAACCTTTGCTGCTTCTCACAGGAGAAGAAGTTTAAGCTGAAAAAAAGGTGAATTGTTGCCTATATTGGAATCCTTAATATGCATGCAATGCAGTTTATGTCAAGTCCTGTTCTTTGACAGCAGTAGGATGCGTTGATGAAAATTACTTACTATTTATGCTTGATTATGTTGGTTAAGATTTAAATAAGTCTCATGGGATGACCTCAATTGGACTTAGACTCCCTGGAGATTTTATGGGTAATGGATGTGAAAGCCTTTATTATCAAAAGTATAAATTACCCTGCTCAAGAAATATACAATTATTGAACTGTAAAATAAATTTTAACTATAACAAAGTTGCTACACTGCAATGAATTACGTTTTCTACATAGTGTGTGGTAAGATTAGTTCTCCTATAATTGGTATCACATTGGGATTCTGCTTTAAATATTTACCCATGATGAAAAGATTTCTAATAAGACTAAAGATTTTCAAGTTCATTCTGAACCCTGCAGTGACTATTGTTTCTTTTCAAGAAATAAAGGATGAAACAGTTTTGGTCATTCTTTAACAGTAGGGGATTTTGTTTTTTCATTCTTCAGTATTATTTGTTTGGGGTGTTTTTCAAATTTTCTTTTACTTCTTACATTTGCAAGACATTTGTTCTCAAGAGTGAAAGACATACTATAGCCTAACTTTTAGTTAATTATTTTATGTCATTATGCCTGACAATCTCAAACTGTGAGGAAGTTTGAGGCTTCTGTTCTACACACAAACCATGAAAGGCAGAAGGATACACTTGGAAGGTATTGAACTGGAAAGGAGAGGCCCTGAAGTAAGGATATTCTGCCTCTCTAAGTCTGCATGCTTTCCCTCTGTGCTCAGGTGAGAAATGGGCACCCACCTTTTCCAGGTACCTCTAAAGCTTTGCTCTGAAACATAATCAGAATTCAAATCTAAGAATTCAGGTCTTGTTCTAAGAGGGATTTATTAAACAGTGCTGAAGCTT
This sequence comes from Illadopsis cleaveri, assembly GCA_013399915.1. Lineage (NCBI taxonomy): Eukaryota > Metazoa > Chordata > Aves > Passeriformes > Timaliidae > Illadopsis > Illadopsis cleaveri. The sequence continues at coordinate 604,250 of VXBB01006885.1, forward strand.
TCAGTCTACAGATGAATTACCATTTTTCATCACACTCTCTCTGCCTCTTAAATCTGCTAAGCACAGTTGCTAAAGTCCCTGTCTGATATAATTTGGTTCAGCAGGAAGACTTCCCTTCTAAGGTGCTGGATGAGTGATTCATCATCCATGTTGCTACAAAGTTGAAGTTAAGTATATCAAAATAAGTGATGCACCAGTGCAGCCTAATAGTGGTGCACAAGGGAAGCCTTGCTCCTTCCCTTTGAAAATATTCTGTTCCACAGCTCTGGTGCTCTAGTAATCATCTGCTTTCTTTCTTTTTTTTCCCAGTCTATAAAGATAAAGCTATCTTTGGAGTGGCAGTGCATCTCATTAACTGTGAGATAAGAAAGAACAAAATACAAAATATTGCAAGGATGAGAATGAAATTTAAACATGAGATTTCATTCTTACCCCCCCCTTTTTTTGTTGTTTTTTTTTTTACTTTTAATCCTGGTTTATAAATATAAATATAAATCTTATTGGTATCTCTGTTTCTTCTTGGTTTAATCCTTTGTAGAACCTGAAGCTGCTTTTCATTCAATTCATACTCACATGTGTCTGACATTTATAGAAATAGTTCCAACAGCAAACAGTAGTCCCTTAAAAGTTGTGCTTGTGTCATTAGATGTTTATTGTTCTCTTCTTTTATAACATATACAGATCTCGTCCCCTGTCCTTCATCACGATAAACTCATACACTTTAATGAAGCCGATAATCAGGGCATAAGTGTCATGATCATACCATGACATAGTGACTGTTTTCAATGGTACTTTGCAAGCTGGAGAATGAGAATAATGGTGTTCCAAACAGCTAAAGACATGCACTATTTCTGAAAAATAGTACATTTCCATTATGGCTACTCTTTTACAAAGCAATAGCAAGTTAGAATTCAATGTAATTTATTAGGAATAGGTTCTGTATTAGCTTCACAGCTAATTCTCAAAATTACTTTTTATTTCTCTGAAATGAATTCTGAGATATTTATTGAGATAGACCAAAGTCATCTGCTATCCTGCATCATTTAATGGATAAAATGATTAGGTGTGTCAAAACCTTTATGTTTGGTGAAGTCAGCAAGTGCTGCTAGTCATTTTGCCCCTTTGTCCTTTTCTTAGTCTCCCATTTGGTGTTTTGATATCAGCACAGTCTCATATGCCACTGTACAAGAAGGATGAGTGAAAAGTGAGAAGGGTCACTACTCCTGTGGCTTTATGAGAACACTCTTCTGTTCCTCAAATACAGCTTGCACAACAAAGTGTCCATTATTGTAGCTCGAGGGGCCCTTCCAGTGGCACCACTTGATCTGGCACAGGCTCTTCACATCATCTGAGAGGTGAAGCATATTGTATTTACTCCTTGATACAGAAATAATTCATAATAATTACTGAAATAATTCATCCTGTTACTCCCGCACATCTGCAGCTGGAACCATTCACTCTTTTCACTGAGCCACATCAGTGCACTTGGACTTCCTTCCATCTCATTTTCCCTGTTTTCCCAATACAGTTCTGAGCTCAACACTAACTACAATTACAGGCATTCCTCTGTAGGACATCAAGTACTGCCCATCATAGAACCTGCCCAGTTCTGACCTCCTGTCAGCTCTCATTAGGGTCTATTGAGAGTTTTGCCATAATAGCAGAAGATCCACAGGGAAAAAAAAAAAAAAAAAAAGGCAGAAATTTACATAAGATGCAATTACAAATATCTTTTGAATGGAAAAAAGACCTTCTGGTGAGAATAAGAAGACTCAATCCTGCGTCATAGATAGACTTTTTCCCAATGCCATGTATTGTTGCCATAATGTAAGTTGGCTTCTCCTTAGCTCCAGCTTTTCAACAGCAGCTCATATTTCCAGCCCTTCTTTTGTCTCTACTTCTCTTTGATTTAATCCAAGTTTTGTTTTAGAAAAATTTCACCAACATATCTGCCTCAGAATGTCTCTGAAGCCTGATCTGTGACCCTTTTTGTGGTGCCTGTCTCTGTTCAACATCCAGCTCTGAGCTGTTCCCTTTTCCTCAGTTTTTTACCTACTATCAGTGATTATTTCTTTTATACCTTAAATATTCCTTTACATTAATTTATCTGATAGCATAATTATTTCCTCAAGTTTTCTACACTTTAGGGAAAAAGCATCAGTTTAATTCTAGACTATATCATGAGGGAAAAGAAAAATCATACTTTCCCTGATCCAGAGATTTCCAAAATGGGTTTATTCTGCACAAGAGTGAGTTGTACAGGAATATTTTAGAGGCTGCATACAACCATTTTTGGGTAGAACATTGTTTACTGATATTTTTTAAGATTTTGCATTTTCACAACACCTTAAGAGATGCTTCATGAAAATCAAATTAACACAAAGTCTTCTACAAAATAAATGTTCTTTTATAAAAATCCCTGCAATTTTAATGTCAAACTACTCTGTGGTATTTCTAAAAACTAATATTTAAGAACTGCTAAACAGTTACATTTAATCAGGTAAATTTTAATTCTATATGCATTGTCTGCAGTGCCTGTCTAAGTTTCCAACAGTTAATGAACCTAATTTTTTATTCTGTATTAGTGAACAAAAGACGGAGCTTTATTTCAAAGTCAATATTTTCCTCAAGTGTATCTTTTTTTGCAACAGTTTTTCTCCTAAATATTACTTCTCTTCAACGTTGTGGGGGAGCTCTATATATTTGTAATTCTTTCCCACTGTTCCATTCTCTATACTTTATCAAATATAAACCTTCTCCCCTTTCATGATTAAAAAGCCAGGGTTATTATTTTACAAGGCATGCAAGATGTTACTCTAAAGGTTGTTTTGATATTTTTAACTGGAGAGAGAAATGTTTTTCCTTCTGCTTTGGGTTATTATGCAAAGAATCATCATCCTGAAATATCACACCTCTGAGGTTAAAAGTATGCCATAAAAAAGAAATGTTGTGGAATACTGAGCATCAGGTATGAGCACCAGAAATACCCAAACAAAACAAACTAATATATAAATAAGGAAATTAAATAAGCTCTGAGCCTCCCAAAATGATCTCTTATAGGTTAAATCTATCAGAAAATGCCACATTTTTATTCACTATTACAAGCAGCTTGGGGAGTGTTTACCTTCATTATTCTCTTCCTCTGTTTTCCTTTTTTGATTTTCTTTTACTTGGGGTTCAACTGCAAAATCTCTTTCATTTCTACTACTAAAGAAAGTGGATATAATTTGCTCATCTGCTCTTCTATTTGTTCAGAATACAGGACTGTAAGGCTAAGCTTTGCCTTCTTCCAGCCCTGCTTCACTTGCCCACATCCAGCACTTCACCACTCCCCCAGGGACTCTTGCTGGCCCCACTGACTACTGCTTTGGCTTCTTTGCACAACAGATCCTTGACTCTACATCTCACCTTGACTCTGATCTCACCTTGCATTTCTCCTCTCTACATTCTACTTTGTTCAAATCAGAAAGTAGAAAATGTAATTTTCTTTTTTGTTCTTTTCATGTACTTTTTTTAAAGTTATATTTGATGGTTAGAGCCTCTTTCTCACTTCACTGACACTTCTCTGATTTTTGCTTTCCTATAATGCTTGCTGCTGTTTCAATCTTCAGCTCTGAGAAAACTGAGCAACTTTATTATTATTGTCATGCTAAATTTACATGTAACTAAACATGAAAATATACTAATTTATATTGCAATTTGAATTTAAGCCCAGATTAGTTTTGTATTTACTTTGTGTCCATGGTATCCAGATATAAATCCATTGAAGCTACAGTTTTGAGGTAAATCTCTTAACAAGTGGGATAGAAACTTTGTGTAGCAAAGACTGATGTGTACCTCACTGAAGGTAGACTGATTTGAGCCAAGCAGTCAGTAACTGTGCTGGATGTCTTTTCACTTTTTAAAACCTTCAGAAAGACCATTGGTATGCTTTCTAGAGAATATTAAAATTACAAAATAATTGACATTTAATTTGTCAGTCTTGAATGTAAAGCAAATTTCTGACACCACAAAGAACTGTTGAGTTTTTGTGTAGTACATCTGTATACAACAGCCAGGAAAGGTGAAAGAATTCCTGCCAGGTTTCATGCAGGAGTGCCTCCACCACAGATCCAGGGGGAAAAGTAAAAGCACATGACCAGGGCACAGTGGGATGTCCACAGCATACAGTGCTTTTTGTTTCAGGGACTTTTTGCATGGGAGGTAATAACTTTATATCTAGCAGTCCTCAGTGAACTTTTCTTCCCTGAATGTGCTCTGTTGTTTTTGAGCCTGTGTACATTTAGTATAGAAGATGTCCCATGGAGGTTTCATAGCTGGGAATTGCATAGTATAAGAAAACACATCCTTGCTTTGCTTTGAAGCTGCCTCTTGCTGGTTTATTTGATGGCCATTAAGTCATGTGTTGGAAGAGACGGTGAGTGGGTCCCTACTCATCTTAATAACTGTAATGATTCTGTGAGGCACTGCTACATTCCTCTCCAACTGCTCTTTTCAGCCTGAAGCTTTCTGGTCTTAATAAATTCAGTGGCTTCTTACACAAAGTCGTTCCATACCTTTAGACATACCTATTTCTTTTTCTGCACTTTCCCAGCTCTGCCATGGAAACAAAGTAATATTCAAGATGAAGGGCATCCTGGATTTATACAGTTTATTAACTTTTTTCCTTATTATTTTTAGTTTTCCAATAGTTGCTAAAATTCCATTTTCTTTTTAAGGGACCACCAAGGACTGAAATTATGTTCTGTCTATAATATCTCAGGGTCTTATTTCTTAAATATCTTTTCTTTTTTTTTTTTTTTTTTTTTTTGGGNTTATTTTTTTTTTTTTTTTTTTTTCTTCTGAGGAATATCCCTTTTCATGGAATTTCACCTACCATTTTATCATCTCTGTTATTTGCACTCATCTTTTCCACTCCAAAAGTGCAAGTATAATTAGAAAGCCTTTCCAGCTAACTTTTGAAAACTCTGCAATGTACATATTGACTAAATCCTGATTTTGATTTTGGATTCGGTCAGAGGAAACATGCCTTTAAAATATGTAACTCCAAAAACTTGGAAGTAACTAATAAATCCACATATATCGTCGTAAAACAGCACTGAATTGTAATGTGAAATAAAATTATGCACACATCTTAACATTTGTGAATTTGATTAAGCAAATCAAGGTTCAGTTTTTCTTCATGATGCCATTCAAGGAAATGTCATGAAAGGAAAAACATATGATCCATCAGTGTCTATAAGTAATTAAGACTTCTGTACTAGTGAAAAAGCTCAATGAGTAATGAGATTTTAAAATCTGTTTTTCAGAATAACCCCAGCTCACCAGAAAAAAATAGCAGGAGTACAGTTAGGCTCTTGGGATGCAAATATTTTATGTCATATGGTTTTCTAGATTTAGAGCTAGATAATAATTGTTATATGAACTGCCAATGAAGAATACAGAAAGCTACCAAGTGTAATCACTACCTAGTTATATTCACACAGCTATGAGGCTTGTGATGATGGGAATGACTAGAATCCTGGCACTCACCAGTAAGTCAAGTCCCTTCTGATGTAGAGCAGACCTCGCATTCTCCAGAAGAGAGAGATGCAGTGAAACATAAAGCTTGCTGTAGCTTTTACATAACTTTTCTTATTTACCTTTATTGTACATAAGATGTCATGAATGCCATTCTTAAACATATTTTTAGAATAGTTTTTTTCAAGTAAAACTCCTAATGTTTTTATTTGCAGTCTACTTGAATATAACTGTTAAATATGGCTGATAAACAGAAAAAATGTGCCAAAACATTGCTCTCACTTATTACCTAAGTCACTCAATAGTGGTTTTGTACCATTATCATTCCATTCAAAGTTTAAAAAACTGTTAAGAGTATTCAGACACAGGAATGATTTGAACTTTGGAAGTACATTGTTTTTTTGATGATGGGATACTAGAGGTGATGTCAGTCTGCACAGTGTAACAGAGGGCAGAAAAGAATGACTGTTTTCTCAAGTCACATACTGCATGGTACCAGAAGACAGACTATAGCTAAATTGTCATTTTCTCTTAAAGATTGCACAAGGCGGTTCAGGTTTCCATGTTTATGCAAGAATTTTAGAATTACAGGTTATATTTTGTTTGGCATTCTTGAAGTCAATGCAAGACTGAAACATTTCTCCTCAAGGTAATTATTCCTACATTATGTCAATAAAATGATCTGAAGTAGCCTCCTTTGCTATTATCGGTTTAATTGATTAGGAGAGTATATACTACATGCTTGAGTCCTTTACATTTTATATTTTTAAAAGATTTTAAAATTTAGACCATTTGAACCTATAGGCACTGGTAGTTATGAAAAATACGTATGTTGTATGGTAAAGCAGAATAAATAATTGATTACAAATGATCTGATACGTGACACTCTGAAAACTTGTCCTCCACAAATGAAAGCAACTCTAATATATTTTATTCTGTGAAATGCTCTCATTTTGATTTCAGAAAGCTAGATTACATTAACCTAATTCACTCATTCTGAAAACTTTAATTCTGTAAGTCCGATGAGCATTTTTAATGAACAGATATTTGACAGAAGACTGAGCATAGTCACATTTTAGGAGAAATACCATTCTTTAGGAGATCTGGTAGAGTGCTTATTATTCTGGAATTTTGTATCAAAAAAGTAATATATTTCTTGGCATTCTCATTATATATACCATTTTAATAAAAAAAAACAAAACCCAAGCTGGTGTAGTTTCTTTCTTTATTTACATTTAAATGCAGCAGTAGAAAAATATTTTCCTGAGTAAATAATCTTGGAGGAGTTTCAGAAATCTGATAAATATTGATTCTGTTAAGGTAAAGTTCCAAATAAATTCCAGTTGTAACTGTAGACTGGTTTATGAATTGGTTTAAGGAAAAAAAGTATCAGATTTATTAAAATCGTTATTATCATTGAACTATTTTGATGTTTACGACAACTGAAAGCAGGAGAAATGTTTAACTGAGAGAAAAACACAATCAACATCAAGAAAAATAACACGCAGTTCTCTAAAATGCTCCTTTAAAAAAAAATAGTTCCTTACACTTTTTCAGTCATTTTTACCCCTAAATAAAGAAAATACAAGGAGAGGAATATGCTGTGTCTCTAAAAAGTATGTGTATTTGAGATCATTCCTTCATTAATCTCTGGAGAAATCTGCTCAAATTCCTTTGTTTAAGTTGTTTTCTTTAGAAGCCCTGTTCTTTTCCACCTCCTATGATGTACAGGCTTTTAGTCAGAGCTTTTAGGCCTAATGATATTGATTTCACCACCTTGATGGAGCCTGCCCAAGTGACATATTCTTCACCCTGTTACAAATACATAGTTTTGGAGGAGAAATCATAGTTAAATTTTAATAAAGAATTGCCTGAGACAGAAAGAACTGAGTTTAAATTTGAAGCTTTTTTCTTACATGTTGAGCTGTCAAAAGCTGCTACCTCCTTTAATTTTTCACCAAAGACTCACAAATAACTTTTATCTCACACACCTATGCACACTAGACTATTTCCTCAGATGGATATTATTTTTTCTGTATGTAGTCAAATTGATTTTTCAGTATTTTATTGCATAAGAGTAAAAAAATTTACTCTGAGACCATAGTGGATGAGCTCAGATTTAGTGTGGTCCAACAGAAGCTAAAGAAGTATAAAAAGTCTATTTTTGTTTCAAGAACTATGTTTTCAGAGAGATACTGAAGCTTGAATGTACAGTTATGAAGCTAGTTTGTGGGCTTAGAAAACTGGATAAATAACACACACATATGTGTTACTGGATCAAGTCTTTTTCTGCTAGATGTTTTCTTGTATCTTTTCTCCAACAATGGCCAGATGTGAAAATCCAGGGAAAGGATTCAAGAAACAATGCCTGTACAAGCTGATCTCTTCTCTAATACACCCCTGCAGAAGTTAAAGGACTCCCTGAGCTGCTGCACCTGCTCTGGTTTTGTGTTTTATGTTCCCTGATGGGTCAATCTTTCAGCAATTATCTGAACTGTAGCACACAACATCCTGAAGCAGAGACCTTCAAAGTTCAATGTAAATTGTGAGAAGAGCGCGTGTCACTTTTCAGTCTCAAGCTTGCTAATTTCACTGGGTATCACCAGGCAGTTGTATCCTAAGAAAGGGATGATTTATATGCCCATTCTCTGTCCCTTCTGTTGGCCCCTTCGCAAGCTGAGGAGCTCTGGAGTACTTAGCTTCATCCTGAAAGGGAAACAGGAAGATGTATCATATTTTATCACATTTCAGTAGACTAATGGTGCTGCATCTGGACTGATATTAAACGTCAGGGCTGCTTAACTAAAGCTGGCATGACATCACTGCAAAGTCAAACCAGGTACTGATATGCAAAGCTTCTCCAGTAAAACAGCTTCCCATACTTCATGATCGTCTGCTACAATGGAGTTCTTGATATTGCTCTCCAAAGTATTTTGTATTTCTAAAAGTAATCATTTATTCATGACAGTTTGAGCCTTATTTTTTCTAGCAGTATTAAGCATGAAAAATTAGCTCCTACAAAATGAACTTGAAGCAAAATCTATTCTGCTTCCTAGAACCTACTCTTTACATAGAGTCATATGATTAGTTCCTGCTTTAAACCTCAATTCCAATCAAAACCTTCAGGCCGAAATTGCTCCTTCAAGGTAATTGTGCCAGGAGTTCTGAATTCCAATGATGTGTTGGAATACTTGGTGTGTGTTTCAAGTTGCAGGAATTAATAAAATCTAGTCTTTTTATGTGTTGGCACTGAAGAGGAGACTTCAATCTCTGTCGTAGAAACATTGAGTCTAAATATTCTTAATTCATATAAACAGACCACTGTTTTTAGTTTCTGTGTACTAATTTAATTAATAGAAATCTGTAGTGGTTTTATTTTGAAAGAATATTGCAAATGTAATTTTTTAAAGATGGGATTTCCTACACCTGACACCAGAAAGCAGTCAGATCTGTAAAATTTTACAATCATAGAGCAAATATATTAACTTCTCTTCTGCTTGTGTCTCTGGAAATTGTTTTGATTTTTTTATTTTTGTGGTACGCTTTCGAACTGATGTTGAATCCTATAAGAGAGCAAAATATTCCCTGGGTTAAACTGAACAGAATACTGTGAGGGGTATGCTGGGCAAAAAGTCAGCTGAGTGCTCTTCACAGAGATTCAAAATCCCTCCTTGATTACTGTATTTGGGTAATGTTTTGCAGATGCAGCAAGCTTCCTCCAGAAGAGAGGCTCTCTCTAAGTGTTGCTTGGACTCCAAGGAAAACAGAGGCTTGGTGACCTTCAGAAAGACACTATAAGCCATAAAACTAACTGCTTAAAACAGTGGGAAGTCTGAAGGAGTAAAATGTTGTATGAAACAGATCATAACTTTCTGAAGAACAGAATCCTGTTCAAAAACTGAAAAGTATTTGAAGCCTGACAGGAGGAGAAAAATTAACTTCACGGGTTCCTGCTGCACAAGGGTACATCTTATGAGTTACTGCATATCACAGGCCCTTAACTCACACTTTACTACTCCTCTGTTGAACACTTGTAAGCCCAACTTAGCTAAAGGCTAACTTGGATAAAACACATTTCCAAGGAAGATGTTCCAGTAACACACTGGATCTTGTTTTGTCCCACTGGTTAGACACTGAATTTGCAGCAGTGATAGGACAGGTGGGCTGCACAGCCCTTCAGCTGCTGTTGGGTCTTTTTTGTGGGAGCAGATACTGTACCTCGGGGTGCTAGCACAGAGGAGGGAGTGACTTCCAAGTTTTATGAAATAAATACACTCTTTCCTCTCACAAATAATTGCTGCTTTTCAGGCTCTAAGGTAAACAGACTTCAGTTGCCATGAGTTAAATGGGAAAATAATTCCTGATTAGTAATACACTTCTTGTTTAGATTTAAGGAATGCTTCAACCATTACCTTGTCAGAAAAAAAATGAATTAAAAAATGTGTCTGGAAATGTCAGCTTTTGTTCCCAGACATTGAGGATTCACTGTTCCTGAGTGCTCTGAGCACATCAGAGTAGCACTGCATGAGTAGTGCTCCACTAGTTTGTTAACAGAAATGAGACTGCTTGCACAAGGACAACCCCAGAGAAAAATAATTTTAATAAATAAATGTGTTCTGAGGCAAAACTTTCATATTCTTTGTCATCTATTATCTATCCTGCCCAGGATGGTGAGACAAGTAGCATTTTTTGTCATTTAATGATACATTTGTAAAGCACACTCAGTTTGCAGAGTTAGAATTTGGAAATTATGACATTTATTGTAGGTGCTGTAGTAGCAACTTTTCTTGCTTTTTAGGAGATAGATTTTCTTTACTTTCAGCTTTCTGAAAAATTGATCGCTGGGAACAAAACTGTCTTTGTTTAGTATCTTGTCATGCTTCCAAGGAAGTTAAGATTGTGATTGTTCAATAGCAGCAGGAGCAGTGATAATTTTACATTTAAAGTGTCAAAAACTACTTAGAGGAAAGGTTGAGGAGAAATGTTTTCCATTTGTTAAAAATAATACTTTAACTACCTCCAAAATATCAAGACACAGGAAATACACAAGGAGAAAATTTTTCGAAATTGTAAGTGCACCTTAGTTTCCCTTATATCTTCACTTGTATTATGTTTATAAAATTTTGAACTAATGTAAGAACTTATTTTCCCCTGTCTCTTGGTTTCTGGGAATCAGCAGCTCTTTCAATACATTTAAAAGAAAAGCCCTTAAAAAAAAGAAGCGTACAAATGAGTACAAAAGAAAGAAATTAAACATAAACCACTCTGGACTGAGTCAGATATTCGCAAGATTTCTCTAAGAAGTAAAGTACGCAGTACACTAAATATGCATCTTGCTAAAAACTCTTGGTACCTTAGCAACATCAATATCAGTATTCATTTTTTATGGTAAGATTAACAAAGCAATCAAGGTGTATCCAATGTTGAACACAGAGAAAATGTCGATAATACAATTACAGGGAAATCATTTCAAAAAAGGACAGTTGTGTGATATTTGGAATAACAAAAGCAGCATTTAAACCACTGGAAAGTGTTCAAAGTGCAGGAAACTGTAAAGGAAAGGATGTGCCAGTGAATGCCATCCTCAGAAATCCAACAGTTGTTGCCTGCCTTTGGTAACAGCTAGAACAGCACCACTCAGGTGCACAGGAAAACTGAAGGAGATTTGACACTTTTTAGGATATGAGTAGGACATATTTCCTTTGTATAACACATAGAGTTTTTGACCTGGAGCTCAATTAAAATGAATACTTGCTGCATAAGAAGCAGAGTAATTCAGCAGAGGATTTGTATGTTTGAACAAATCTCTTTACCACAAGGAGTGATAGTGAAAGATAAATAGCATGTTTCTCTATTTCCTTTTGTTTTTCTTTTCTTTTCTTCTAAAAGATAATGACCTTAAGACTTCTGTTGCATGGAACTCCAGAATTGTAGGAACCATGTTTTTCAACTGTTTTAAAGGAAATAAAAACATACATGATATGTATCCCAAGTGTAGGGGTTTTAAATTATGTTCTGGATTTAAATCCAAGGGATTTAAATTATGCTATCTAAAGATGTTGTGAGCAGACCAAAAAACCAGGGTTTTATCTCTGATGTAAATGGGCTGAAACAAATGAATGGCAATTCTTTGACATTTGTATCAGACAAAAAGCAAACTGGAAATGTATGTTTCTTGAGTTAATTGTGGTTTTTCCAAGCTTTATAATACATTATAGAAACATGAACAAAACATTCCTCTTTTACATTTTTTAGTCTTCCTTATTTGACTATTCTGATAGAAAAGTATAGCAATTATAGCAATTTTTTATGCATGCATTAAAATGAAGTTTTTTTAATGTCTGAATAATATTGTAGTAACAAATATTTAAAAACCAGACTACAGTAAGGTCTTGTTACATTTACTCTAAGTCATTAAGTTAACCCAAAGTATTTATTAATTCACCACTCTGTGAAATCTGGGAGTAACTGAGGACTAATCAGTGAACGCTTTATGTACCTGGCATTTTTGAGACCAAGCACATTGTGGTCTTATATCTCAGACAGATATTCAGCTCAAACGTGTTAGGAAAAGAAAAGGTCCATGGAAGGGACGACAAATGGGAATGTTTCCTGATTTCATGGTGTTTTCAAATTTCACTGAGCATGGGCACTGCATGCTTTCACTTACAGAATTTATGTAGTGTATTAATTATTAAACAGCTATTCATTATGCTAATTGGGAGAGTAACCATGACACCTTTTTAAAATCCAACTGTACTTTTCTTCTCTTGATACAAAAGCCACTGGCAAGGAGCAGTGAAAAGACCTGATTTGACTCATTCCTAGCAAACTGACCACGGGTTCAATACTAAGAAAGCACCTTCAGCCAGTTAGAATGCTATGGCAGTTTTGTTTTTACATGATTTTCTTTAATTTGAGGAACTATGTCAGTTTATTTATACTTTCTATTAATTATTAGAAAAGTTCTCAGACATCCCTTTGGCCTAACTTCTTTTGTAACCTGCAGGATGAATGGAGAAGGGAAATACAGTTGTATTCCCTGGGATGATTAAGATCAAATGAATCCATGTTTAACATCCTTACCTTATCAGAAAGTGAAACTGTGTCTCATGTGCTTTCTGCAGAGGTTTCCCTGGCTGTGCAAAGCAGGAGGAATGGAAAGGTTGACCACAGACTAGGTATGAGCTTACCATTCCATTCCTCTACCACTGCTTTTCAATCCCATGTTGGAGACTGGGGAAGATTCAGGGCATTTTAAGAATTGATCCATTTATGTAAAATGTGGAAAGGCAGATACCAGTGGTTTCAGGTAATTTCCAGACATATGCTGTTCCATTTGTATAACAAATGTTTACTGAGTAGCAAAATTATTTTAAGCAGCTCTCAGAATACTATGAATAAATTTTAAATGAAACTAGACTACTACATTTCTGGTACTGAATTCCTTCTGGTGAACCTGAGACCTGCGAGCACTCAATATTACCTTATGGTTTTGTTCTTGAGAGAGAAAAAAAACCAAACCTATCTATCTAGATGTATATTGCAGGTTGTCAGTCAGCATAATTTATAAATTTCAGCTGCTAGAACATAATATGAGCATATGTCAGGTGGTCCTTGCTCAACAGAAGACTATGTACTGTACGCAACCAGTGGAACTACTTTGGTTGTACATGAGACACAGGGTACAACCCAAGTGCTCCACCCTTGGAAGTCCTCAATGCACAGAACCAACAATTGTTTACATCCTGGCATCCAATACACTGGAATATTATTTTTGAAGATACAGTGATTAAAATACAATACTATATGAAGGATTCAAAATCACAATAGTATATGAATATTCATAAATCTCATAATGCTTAGGGAAATGGCAACTTTTCTTTATTCACTTCCTCTGCTAATTTGTGCTGTGTCTAAACAGCAAATGGATGACTTTTTCCAGTAGATTGCATCCAGAACACAGAAAAAGGAAAGCTGTGAGCCGGAGTTTTTTGTTATGATTGTTAATTATTTTTTGAAATCTGTTTCCAGGGATCACTGCTTTCTAAGGGCTGTAACTCAAGCAAATTTGCTAGGAGCACTAATATGTTATTTGGGTTCATAAAACCAGGAAATTCTAATTGTTTCACATTAACAAAGAGACAGTAAAATTCTAGACAATCTTCCTAGAAATAAAAGAACAACCCCTATTTTTTTCATGGTTCCATTTATTCTACATGCAGAATCCTATATTTATCTAGTTAGTACCACTTTTTTTCTTTTAGAATTAGATATTCAGCTCACATTCAGGCTCTTAGAAACAATCAATAAATCTGTGGTCAGCTTGCATATGTATTTTTCTCAAATGAATCAAGTCCTTGACTGAGATATTTTAATTGTTATAATTTGAATAACTAGTTCCAAGTTCTGAAAATTAGGTGAAGGTAGTATGTGATTAACTGCTGTTAATGAAGTCATTACCTGATCAAGTAACATTTCATTCTTGGAACTGATTATCTCTAAATGCAAATGAAATTGATCTGAATTGTCAATTTTTTGTCGGATTTATAGTACATCTTTTAAATATTCTGCAACTACTGTTATGCAGCATACTTCGCCATTTTTATTCTTCTGGAAGTTCCATAAGTTTATATGTCTAACATAAAATCAGAAGAATTCTGCTCCAAACAAGAAGAGTGCAAACAAACAATTCACATGCAAAATTTTCTTTGCTCAAAACATTAAGCCAAGATGAAATTTAAACTAACTTTTAGTGAAATGGGAGCTAGTAATTATGCTAACAATTGCTTACATTGCTTCACACAGACTATATCAAAATGCAACAAATTATCTATTGACAGGATATAAAATTATTGATGATGGAAGTTTATGATGTTGTGGGATTCATTTGCTTAATTTAAACAACTGCTGGTCTATTTTCATCACTTCTAGACTTCCATTTAGTTCTAACGTAAAGAATGTTAAGAAATAAAATGATGGAGCTGCGAACAGAACACTGACAATTTTGGAACTAGAGGGATCTTTACCCAATAAAATATAAAAAACTGTGAATGTTGATTTCATGTTATCTATGTTATTATGTATACTGCAATATCCCTCACCCAGGTCATACTGCTGTCACAATGAACTTTCCACAACTATTTGTATTGACATACAGATCTGTCTCAAAAAATCTTAAATTAAAAGGATGACACAAAAAAAAAGATTGGGAAAAAGGAAGGAAAAATGTGTTTGTGGTAGGAGGTTTGGGAGGGTTCCCTGTTTCAAGGTGCTTAAGGGTATTAAGGAGCAGCTGTTGCTATCATGGTAAAGTCTTAAAGCCACTGAATGACTGCAATCTATATTTTCCTCCATTTTCTAACTCTTTGTCTCATCTTCATCTTCAACTGTGACTTCGCCTTCTTTCATTTTATTCCCCAGAGTTTTCTGTTCCATACCGTTGGTGTCACCACTGGCTTGACTCCTTCCTTCTGTCACTCTGCTCCTGGGAAGGGAAGGAGGGATTACAGAGGTCAGTCACCATCCCAGAACACATTATCTATTACCTGTTAGGTCCAGATAAGACCCGTTTTCTATCTAAACCACAGTAAGGAAGACCTCATATTCACAATTTTTTGCAGTTATGTTTCCTCCCTGCACTGAGAACCAGCAGCTGCAAGGAAAGCCTCTCTTATACCTAAGTGTGGTACCGTCCCCTCCCTTCCCCTTGAGAATGTAGCAGTTATCATCTGATACATTTAGGTTATCCAGCATTAAAAATAATTTTCTTTACACCAATATCTGTTAATAACTTTTGCCTTTATAAATTCGTTTAAAGAGAATAAACTATGATCTTAAGCGTATCACTTGGTTTTAGGATTAAAAATTTTCCAAAAATAAAGCTACTAGTTCAAAAGTAGACAAGCTGCATTTGAAATCTAAACAACCAGAATGGAAAAATATATACATTAGAGTAATTTTAGAAAGTAAAAAAATGTGATAAACTGCCTTACATTTCTTCTTTCATGGAGCTCCAGACTTGGGAGTTACTTGCAAACCCTTGTGCTATCTTTGTACAACCCCTTCATACCCACAGCCAGCCACCCACCCACATTTGTGCACCTGCACGGTCACTCACACACAAATCTACATTCAGTTTCCTACCTATGACACTTTCTGCTTTCTTTTAGAATGAGAAATAATATTTTCAGTAATTAATGCATATATCCAGGTTTCCCCATCTGGCTGAGTCATTCCTGAGACATCCAAGATGTCAAACATTACTAAGCATGTTAGGGAGGCCTGCACAACTCAAGATAAAACATTTCAACATCTAAAGTCTGCTCTTGCATTTAGGATTAATTCTGTGTTTAGAAAGCCATAGTTGCTTGCATACATATCTAATAATTTGGTATTTATCACTGAATCCTAACACAAGTAAGAAATTAAAGTTCTTCGAATAAAAACAGCAGCTAGAGTCACTTTTTGTACAGTTTGGCACAGAACTTTCCAAATAATGCTCAGTCCTGGTAAATCCAGGGAAACTCACATGGATGTTAAAAAGACATTTTCAGCACTTCTTGTGTTTGCATTATCCAGTCCACTTCTAAAAGTTAAGAATGTGTTTGTATGAAGATAAAGTTTGGGGTACTAAAGATGTCACATCTTGAGAGTGGTGGAAGAATAGAAAAAATGCACTCTAAAAAGTGATATTAAGAGAACAGAATAATTTTATACTAAAAAAGTCTTAAACAAAAAATATACAAGCATTGCAAAAAGAGTTCTACACACTAGTTTGCAAACGTGACATTCCTAACTGAGAAACATTCACTGGCAATACTTAAATTGACTTAACAGGAACCTTGGTAACACTGAAAATATCCTTCATTATTTGGTTGGATTTAATCTATATATGGAAAAAAGAACAATAAAACCCTCTCTAATTCCATTTATCAGAAACTTTGGAATGATTGCATATTTGTCCATATGAAATGTTTTATTTTTCACAACAAGGCCAAAATTATTCAAAACAGATGTCCATCCTGGGATAGCTGGGGATATCTGGCAATAATTTCCCATAATATCATGATTGACCTACCTAAAATGATGGTCTGCTAAATTTTTATTTTATAGCTGTGTTTTTATCCATATGTACCAAAAAATAAAAACAAAGAGAAGGAAACCTGGTTTTGAAAAGGAAACTAAATATTTGTGAACACACGGAACAGAAAAGCACCCACGGCATCAAAATTAATCCTAAGAATATTATTGACAGAAAAAAGTATAAAGTTTTTACCTTCATTATGCAAGTAGAATATCAGTACTAGAACTATTGAAACAATTTATCACATTTTTCGTCAGAGGGGAAGAAAATCATCGTAGCATTATGTGGGTTTTGCAAATGATCAGCCTACAGAGATTCTGTGACAATAATAGCATGCAGGGACATAGCTAACTGTTCTACATCAACCTGACAGTAATCATGAAAGATTGCTGCAAGAATATAGATAATTAGGCTGGAGAGACCTGTGCTGTCCGTAAATAAGGTGGGAAGCCTATCTCAGGTTCTGAGCTGTACAGATATTGTTACATACCAAATACGGATTTTAAGAAATTGAATGGAAATCAGACGATATATCTCGACCATTACATTTATAAAAGGATGTAATTTTTTCTCCAATAATTTCTAATTATGTAGCTAAACTGCATAAGCATCTACATCATGCTTCTCTAAATAAACTGTAAATATGCAAGAAATAAATCAGTTACCTTTTATATACTTGTCATCTCACATTCAATCTAGAGTTATCATTAGGATGATAAAAAGTTTTGCCAAACTGAAGGAAAAAGAATTTGCTCTTCTAATAATTTACAGGAGACAGTTATGCTTCATGGTCTACAAATTATGCAAATATCTGAGATGAGCCTGCTGGATACAAAATACATACAGATTTCCTGGGTAATGCAGTAAAATGACAAAATTATTAGGTAATGGCTCAGTATGCTAAATATCCATCAAGTAAAACAATGCAGAATAAGTGATGTTAAATGTGGTGTGGTATCACATCAACATTTCCTTGACAAATCCGTACCCTTATGTTCTTGCTTGCTGTAGAGTCAGACATCCCAGAAATGCAAGAGTTCCCTAATACAGGTTCTACTTTTGCCACTTATATTACTATGTTCTGGTTATAAGGGACTTATTTCAAATTATAGTGTTATGCAATAGGAATAAAGCTGGAAGAGCCTAGGCAATGCCTCCAAATTAATTCTGAAAATTAGTGAGCTTCTTCCAAAATTAGTAAATTCTAAGAAAATATGTGTTTCCTGGATAATAAGAAATCCCCAGGCTGGCTAAGATTAGCCAGCAGCATTGTACACTCATTTTCAAAGACGAGTGTACTAGACACCTTCACAAAGAACACACTGAAAAGAGATGATATAAACTTCTCTGTAAATCTGTGCTAAATAAGTGTTGATATTTTCTTATCTAATGCAGGTGTTAGATAAGAAAATGAGTTAGACTGTATAGTTTGTGGAATGGCAAGCTGCTTGCTTTTTGCAAGGCTTAATGTGAACTAATCCTTCTCATATGGAGCAAGTAGTGCTTCATATGAGGACATAAATGGCTAATAAGAGCAAGAGTAGGACCAGATGAATGTGTTTGCTTAAATTAGCACTATATCAATCACTAATTCTTGACAAGGTGTGAAATATTTAATATTTTTCCAAAGCAGATTTTACATGAAAAAATAACATGACTCTCTTAATCCAGACCTCTGTGGGAACATATCTGATTCAGCATTAACAATATATAAATAAACAGAGAACTCAGTTACAGAAATGGATGTATTTGAGAGCTGGAATGTGTGTGTATGGTGTTGATTTCTCCAGGTGTGTACAGTGATCTTTTGATGCAAAAACAGAGATGATTGGAAATGACATATATTGTACCTGTTTGCCTCACCTGCCCCTTCGGTCAGCACTGAGGTTCTCGTTCAGTGTCATTCTAGAAAATCCATCATTTTATAACAGCACTATTCACGTGGTGGATACGCTGCAATTGAAGTGTTATAAATACATAAATGGTTTCACAACATAAACCATTATAGCACTGCACACTGGGTCTTTAAATGTCCTTCACTCTCAATGCAAATATTCTCTGAATCTCACATGTCCAGCTATGGAATGATACAACAATATTACAATGCAGCAAGAAGTTCAAACTATACAGTAGACTTTTCAGGATGTTTTTATAAAATATGCACATCTTTTCTAACTTTAACACTATTTTCTCCTTTTTATATGCCCCATCCCTTCTTGAACACAAAGTCTTGAAATTGTCCTTCATGTTATTCCATTTTTCAGATAGTTGCCAAGTAAGGATATAATAACAGTTGCAGTGACTCAAAACAAAAAGGCTTCAGCAGTGTTAAACATGAAATTGTATTTTGGAACCTCTGTGGTCTCTGGGTCATGAACCCCAACTAAATTTGCTCCCTTCAGCCTCTGATTTTGGGAAATCCAGTGAAAAATGCTGTAGTTTAATAACTGCAGTATAAAATGGAAGACATTCCCAGTTCTGCCTTATTGCAACTTCTGTGACCTAGGGTAACTATTTAAACTCTGAGAGTAGGTTTTTCTCCTTTTCCCCCATTTTTTTTTTCTGTAAGGGCTATTAAAACAAACAAACAAACAAACAAACAAAACCATATATATGTATATATATATATACACACATATACACACACCAGTGAATTTATTTGAGCTCCTAAAGTAGCAAATATTATGGGGTTTTTTTAAGAGGAAAGCCAATAGGCTGATGTAAGAGGTTTTTTTGAACTTTCACGTCTATGAATATATGAATAATTTTGTACTTTACTGAGATAACAAGGTTTAGTTCATTAACATAAGTGGGCCCAAATGAAAACACCAGTATAAAGAGGGAAAAGGAAATACAATCCAGGATCTCACTCAATATAAACTGGTGTTGACTAATTCAGGATTCTGGTCTCTCAGGAACACTGGTGCCAGGTAACACGGAATTTGGCACAGCCTGGGTATATTTGTGAAATAGAATGGATAAAATCAATGAGGTAACTCAAGATTTATGGCAAGAGAAGTGAGGGAAAAGCCTGTTCTTTTCTATAAGCAGGAATACAGGTGAATAACTCAACAAATTATTTAATTTTTATTATATGTTATCTCTTTTTCTGTGCAGTATTTGTCCATATACAGGCCTTTCTTTTCTCCAATGTATTCATCATTCACTGTATTATTTCTCTGACAAATTTTTACTCTGAAGGGTATCTGTTAGAAGTTTATTGCAAGAATTCATTATTCAAAATTTATGCTGTTCATCAAAATATATCATCTAGTATATTTTTGCTTCTTTGCTTGATGATTGGTTAAGCATAATTCTTAGATTTCCAGTGTGAAGCGCTAATTGGAAACTTGCTTTCCAAGTCTATTATTAAATACCATTTATTTGTTGCTATGTCAATAAACTAAAAAAATATTGTAAGACCAAGAAGATCTCAAACAAATGGGTGCAGCACCTTACGTGATATAATTTATCATTGAAGCTACATATCTGTGAAGACATTCTATTTGCACTATGGCCAGCTCTGTGTTTATCAAGTTTACTTCTAGAAACGTTTGCCAATTCTAATGCTACTTTGTTGGCATTCCTTGGAAGATTGTCAGTAATAAAGAAAATTATATGCATTGCTCATTTGACTTGTTTTACCCCTGATGCTGACCAAAACAGGAGTTTTCTCAAGGTGAAGGAGGCCTGCATTAGCAACACATGAAAAACAATCCTTTAAACTCTATCCTGTCCTACTCCCTAATATACTCTGTTCAGTGCCAAAGCCTAATTTTCCTTACTCATATGAAACTTCAACTGAAGTTCTGACCGAAATTTCTCAAGGCAATTCTGAAATTTTGTACAACTGGCAGAGAAATGGACTGTAAATCTTCATGGAAGAAAAATAAATAGAAAAGAAGCATCACAGCTACCTATGCTGGTAGACTTAATATCAGCAGAATTAAATGTTTTGCTTTAATTTTGTCTCGTGATATTCTTCTAAAATGCTTCTTGTGGAACAGCTTGATTTCCACGATTTCTGCCATATCCGTCAATATTTTGACAGTGCATTTTAGTTGTATTGTATAAGTGATATCCCAAATTGAAGTTAACCCAAATGTTTTCTATTCCAAGTGTTTTTCTGAAGTCATACGCCAAAACTGCACATGCCAGGTTATTCCTTCAGCATTTATTCTGTGCCAGCTCCTCAGAACTATTGGATTTCAACAAGGAGTCAGGAAAAGCTTTGGGTTGGTGGCCTTTTTCCTCTCAATGCTGAATAGTCACTAGGTGTGGGACCAAGCTCTCTGACAAAGTGTGAAAAATTTGTATTACATTTGTGATAAAACGTAATTAACTTATGTTTGAGGATCAAATTGGGATAAGAGCATCTCCTATGGCATTCTATTTTTATTAACATGCAGCAAGACTGGATATAGACATTGATTTGTCAAATAGTCTAAGGTTCTTTTTGGACAAATGATGAACAAAATGGCTTATGGCTTTGACTATGTTTGTGTGTGGCAAATGTTGCTTGAGGGTATCTATTTAATCTTTCCTTTAAAACAATTAAAAGTACAACTATATTTTTATATGCCCACACACTGAAAACCTAGGAAGGGAGTGTTCTGAGGAAGAAGCTTCCATTAATGGCATTTGCAAATTAGCACTAAAAGGCTTTGTCTGGCATGGCATATTCTATTACCATGCTTATCATCCCCAGTAGCAAAGCAAAATGAGGAAAAATTCCTGGTTTGGTGAAAAATCAGTCATCATTTCCTAAGGGCCTGATTTTTTAAGATACTTTTTAAGAGTTTGAGAGAATCTGGTTTAATATATTCAAAGTCACTGAAGTTTCTTATCATATATACTTATCAGTGCAACCCTGAGTCATCTCGTTGCAAGTAGTTGCATAAATTATGTACATAGAAGTTTTCCTAGGTAAGTCTAACTTAGTTATATTATAACAGGAAGAAATCAGTCTTACAGTAACAGTAACACTCATCCTGGGGCAATGCATCAACTTCAGAAAGTCAGCTCAGCATAAATGTCGTTTCTCTGAGTCATCTCAGTTGTGAACACAAGCTGTCAGAAGTGGAAAGAACTGAAATTTTTTCCATCATCTAAAAAATACATTAAACATTGAATAAAAGATTTTTATTCTACATCCTTTAAATTCTGTATGAAACCTGTAATGTGTGTTATAGAAGCATGCTAATTCAATTAACCTTGTCGCATAGAATTCATTAAGATTAAAAACCTTGTAATTATAAATGTTTTTCAGACTACCCAGGAATTCACTTAATGCAAGGACTGATGTACCTATCTAAAAAAACCCTTGGAAAGTTGAAGAAATTTGGCACACAGAGAACACTTAGAAGGAAAAACCTGGGGTTTTTTTGCTGAGATTGGGAGAAAAACCAAGAGCTGAAAAATTAGAGAGGTTTTGTTTCTTCATATTATCTTTTTTTCATCTATACAAACTTTCTATCTCTTTGGGACTTCATAATCCTTATTTGTACTGCTCCTCTGATCATAGATTTTTTTCTTCATTCCGGTATTCCCTGTGGCTGAGGGCTTGGTCAAGGGGCTGTTGAAATCCTTGTGGACTGCAGGCAGTCCTGGCTTCCTGCTTCTGCTTCAGGAAGCACCCACTGGGTTCAACACTGCTGGAATCCCCCAGGCATCCAGAGACTGCTTGTGTTGTGCCGGGCAAAGCAAGGATACCTCACTGAATTAAGCTCAGTGCTTGATGATTACTACAGAAAGGGAGTATTCTGTCCTTTCTGTTGATTTTATCGGGAGTTAGGATTACTCTACAGCATTGAAAACAGCTCTTCATGCGCTGTATTGTGCAATTCTTTTGTGCATTTTTTTGCCCAAGGATCAAAGAAAGCACCTTTAACTGTGTGTTACATGTTTAAAAGCATTATTACTGTTTTCATGAACATCAGTGACAAACTTCCAATGAAACAGTTTTAACTTACGAGTAATACATATCAAAATTACTCCAACATCCCAGGTTCTTAAACCAGCTTGTCTGAGCTGCCATAGGAATTTAAGAGACAGCTACCTCTTTGATAACCCTTTGTATTCAGATCCTTGTTTCCTCTTTACTTCTCAGTTTCAAACACTGCAGTTCTTTAGTCTCCTGCTCAGTCTCCCACATCTCATTTTGCATGACTCCTCACATCACTTATGCAGTTTCTGCCTTCACCAACCCTCTATTGTCGTGCTGCGGTGACTGGGTCTTCCTTTCTTGCTGGTCATCTCTGTGAAGCCTTTCCCTTTCAACTGCTGCTTTTGGAACTCTCCTCCACTGGGAGATAGGTTTTTTTTCACTCCAGTGTCTCTTTTGCTCTCAGGGAAGACAGTTCTT
Organism: Illadopsis cleaveri; assembly: GCA_013399915.1. Lineage (NCBI taxonomy): Eukaryota > Metazoa > Chordata > Aves > Passeriformes > Timaliidae > Illadopsis > Illadopsis cleaveri. The sequence goes on from VXBB01006885.1 coordinate 627,220, forward strand.
TCATTTCTGCTATCCGGTCAGCTCCCCACTTGAAAGAACAGTCTCAGTTCTCACTCCCACAAAGTCTTTTGAAGGAACAGGTTCAAACAATGACCTTCCATGCCCTGCTGTTGGGCCAATCTCTTTCCCAAACACCCAGATGCTTTTAATCTCCCAGTACACGGATTTTATCCGGAGAATATTTCTCTCTTCTTCCACTGACTGATTCAACTGATGCCCACCTCCCACCACATTGACTGTTCAACCTGCCAGTTTCAGGGGCACATAACCACAGTTTCACTGATATAAATTAGTTAAATGTTTATGAAAAGGTCATGGTAACTACTACTTATGACCCCTGTAGTTTGCTGAACAATGGAAGATAATTTTTCTTTAATTTGTGCCAGATTTTTTTGATAATAGAAAATAATACAGAGCAATATGTAAAATCATGTTGAGATCACACCAGAAAACATGTTTATTTCAAGACTTTTCTCTGAGGCAGAGGTATTGTTTGCTTCAAACTAACTCACCGTGAAAAAATATTTTATGTATTTCTGGGGAATTCATAGAGTATGTTCCCATAAACTTTTATGAAACTCCTAAAATCTAGAATAAAACCTATGATGATCCTTAATCAGAAACAGCCTAAGTTTATCTGCAGGAATGTTATGACTTACTTTAGCAAGTGTTTTTTGTGGAGCTCTTCTCCACAAAAAGAGTATTTTGAGNGTATTCTGTCCTTTCTGTTGATTTTATCGGGAGTTAGGATTACTCTACAGCATTGAAAACAGCTCTTCATGCGCTGTATTGTGCAATTCTTTTGTGCATTTTTTTGCCCAAGGATCAAAGAAAGCACCTTTAACTGTGTGTTACATGTTTAAAAGCATTATTACTGTTTTCATGAACATCAGTGACAAACTTCCAATGAAACAGTTTTAACTTACGAGTAATACATATCAAAATTACTCCAACATCCCAGGTTCTTAAACCAGCTTGTCTGAGCTGCCATAGGAATTTAAGAGACAGTTACCTCTTTGATAACCCTTTGTATTCAGATCCTTGTTTCCTCTTTACTTCTCAGTTTCAAACACTGCAGTTCTTTAGTCTCCTGCTCAGTCTCCCACATCTCATTTTGCATGACTCCTCACATCACTTATGCAGTTTCTGCCTTCACCAACCCTCTATTGTCGTGCTGCGGTGACTGGGTCTTCCTTTCTTGCTGGTCATCTCTGTGAAGCCTTTCCCTTTCAACTGCCACTTTTGGAAGTCTCCTCCACTGGGAGATAGGTTTTTTTTTCACTCCAGTGTCTCTTTTGCTCTCAGGGAAGACAGTTCTTTCATTTCTGCTATCCGGTCAGCTCCCCACTTGAAAGAACAGTCTCAGTTCTCACTCCCACAAAGTCTTTTGAAGGAACAGGTTCAAACAATGACCTTCCATGCCCTGCTGTTGGGCCAATCTCTTTCCCAAACACCCAGATGCTTTTAATCTCCCAGTACACGGATTTTATCCGGAGAATATTTCTCTCTTCTTCCACTGACTGATTCAACTGATGCCCACCTCCCACCACATTGACTGTTCAACCTGCCAGTTTCAGGGGCACATAACCACAGTTTCACTGATATAAATTAGTTAAATGTTTATGAAAAGGTCATGGTAACTAGTACTTATGACCCCTGTAGTTTGCTGAACAATGGAAGATAATTTTTCTTTAATTTGTGCCAGATTTTTTTGATAATAGAAAATAATACAGAGCAATATGTAAAATCATGTTGAGATCACACCAGAAAACATGTTTATTTCAAGACTTGTCTCTGAGGCAGAGGTATTGTTTGCTTCAAACTAACTCACCGTGAAAAAATATTTTATGTATTTCTGGGGAATTCATAGAGTATGTTCCCATAAACTTTTATGAAACTCCTAAAATCTAGAATAAAACCTATGATGATCCTTAATCAGAAACAGCCTAAGTTTATCTGCAGGAATGTTATGACTTACTTTAGCAAGTGTTTTTTGTGGAGCTCTTCTCCACAAAAAGAGTATTTTGAGGGTTTCCAAGTTTACAATATGTCTGTGGAATACATACAGTATTTAACTTATTTCCCTAAAGGTTCAATATCTCCATCAATTACAACTAAAACCAACAGATTTTAAATTTATAAATTTTATATTATTAAATTTTTTTCAATAATGAACAAAGAACTGTGAATGAAAATTAAGTAATCATAATCACACTTCAAAGCTATCAAAATATTTCAAAAATTGTCAAAATCACAGAATCACAGAATCATTAGGATTGAAAGGAACCTCCAGACATGATCTAACTCCCCCACCAAGA
>VXBB01006885.1:629784-695923 GCA_013399915.1 Illadopsis cleaveri
TCCTGTTGCTGGGCACCACTGAAGGGATTCTGTCACCATTCTCTTGGCACCCACCTGTGAGATACTTGTATGTATTAATTAATGTGATCCCCTCTCAACCTTCCCGATAACCAAATCGGTCACCTTGGTCTGGAAACTGTGTTAGTAATCTCATAGCCAAAGATCTTTCTCCTATTCTTCCACTCAACAGGACTGAAAATGTGAGGCTCTTAACTATGAAAAATTATAGGTGGACATCTGGGGTGTATTTATCTTCTTTCACATTCATAAACCCTTGAAAAACCTTTGCACTGGGATTACCAGTGTTAAGAGTAAGAAAGTTCTGTTGCATATATAAATGAGAGACTTTGATTTTTGGGCTAATCTGAGTTGAATTGCAAATGAGAATTTAAAACTCTTCTGTAAGAAAGGATCTCAAACGAATGGTGAAAAAAGTTTTGTTTCAACAGCAATAAATTGTCTAAACCTTTCACCTTTTCATTTTACATATTCAAACAAAAGCATTTGAACTTGTGAGAGAGCTGTTTTTTCAAATGTAAAAAAAGAGTATCCTTCAAATTCCAGAAATGTATTTTTGTTTAAAAGTAAATTTTAGCAAAATTTACTTGTTTGAACAGCAATTCCATGGAAAACTTCTTCTAAATGTGAATGTGTTATGTTTTTCTTTATTCCAATGAGAATATTTCTCCTGACTTGAAAAGGTACTTAGATATTCCTTTAGACTACTCAGAAAAGAGAAAAGGTAATTTAACATTAAAACTAGCAGGGGCTGTCTAACTTCAATTTATTCCTTGCTAAATTCAAACTAATGCAATTCAGGGTTCTGGATATAGTAAAGTGTATGGAAGGGCTAAATCCTAAAGATTAACCTATGATAGGTATTGTTCTTGGACAAAAAATATCAGTGTTTTCAAGATGCGTCTACAAACAAATGACTTTATGTTTTATATTCAGAGGTGTATGTCCACAGAATTACAATACTGTCATGAGTAGGGAGTTCACAAGCATTATATTGAGGGGAAAAAAAAGGTAAATTAATAAATAAAATCTAAAAGATTTGAAAAGTGCGAGTATGTCTGCAGAATTTTTTTTTATCCAGAAGTAGAATTTGTTTTTTTATTTACTCAAAGGCTGTTCATTCTAAACTTCTTTCCTTGTGCTAATTCTATCCAAATTCAGAACATGTATCCACATGTATCCTCAATTAGAATTCATTCTGCTGTATAAGAATCAGTTTTTCATTAGATTATAAACAGACCTGAAAGTTTAGAACAATTTCTTTTCAAATTAAAGGTAACTTAAATTCTCAAAGCATATTATGATGTCATTGTATATTTGATAGAAAGTCAATGTCAGTTTATTTAAGTGTATTTTTTGTGAGATTTCTTTCCATTAAATCTGAATATGTGTTTAGGTTGTGAGTCAATTTTTTAGTACAAATCATAACTAGATGAATGAAGTCAAATAACACTGATTAAAAATTTTGGAGACATTGTTTGTGTTTTTTAAATAAACCTGTTAAAAGAATTAAAAATCCACTTTTTAAAAAAAATCTTACTTTTTAATAATGAGCATACTTTTAGGATATACACTGGTGCCTCTGAACTTCTTTCTTTCCAAACACCTACATTTCCAATTTTGTAAAATTTAAGAGTTACACCTTTTTGTATTTATGTTAGCAGACAATTGGAGGGGGAGGGGGGAGAGTCTAAATTTCATATTTTTACATTGACTTACTATTATTAAAAATAAAATAATTCCCTAAGATTTTATGAGTTCCAGGTTTTCAGAAGATATTGATGTCAAAATTATGCAGAAGCGATTAGGACGTGGGGTTTTCCCTTCTATATGGTTCTGTCATTAATTTTATCTACCATTTCCTAATGCAATATTCAAATACTTGGCTAATGGCAAAGTAGAGTGGGGATAGTTATACTATGCATCATACCCATACACAGTTTTATGAGGTCTTGAGGGGAAGTCAGGAAAGTCTTTGGCAGAGATGGGAAGAGTTTCTTGGAGCATAATATATATATCCAATGACATTGCTGAAGTGAGCTTTTACCTGCTGTATGATGTAAGAAATCTATTGAAAAGAGCTGCCTGGAGTCTAAAACCAGGCTGGGTTGAGGATCTGGGCAGGGAACACTGGAGCAGGGCAGGACAGGGGCTGAGCAAGGGTTTTAAGTGGGAACATGTGAGAGGACACTGTCCTGAGAGGAAGGATGTGGGACAAGAAGAGCAGGAGAAAGTGCGAGGGGAAGGAAGAATTAACAGTAGAAGAAGTGGAACAAAGAACAAAGTATCCTCCACTGAAGATATTAGGAATGTGTCCTGGCCCCTCACTTAGATGAGTTGTGTCAAGGAGCTGACAGAATCGCAAAGGAGAAAGCCAGAAAACCTCTTTCCTTTACTGTAGTCCCCTAAGCCTCATCAGTTCCTCCCTTATCACTCACTTTCACTTGAGTGTCACTTTTCTTCACTCTGTTTCCTACAGTGTCAGAGGTGTTCTCTGGGCTCTGGACAAGTCCATCAGGTAATGGCTGAAAGGGAAGGAGCTTAGTCACATGCACCTCCTCATGACATTAACACTGTCCTTTCTATGTAGCACTCACTACTTAAAAAACCCTTCAGACAAGCAGATTTATTTTACCATACAAGTAGTCAATGCAAGACAAACATAGAAGCCAGCTTGATTTTGCTGCTCAGACCCTACACTCACTGCAGGAAATGACACCAATTTATGGTTCAATGTCCTTGTCCCTTTGCTTGCAATGCAACTTTGTATCTACATAGCGCCACAAAGATAGCATGATAGCATACAATAGATTTCTATACCACTACAGAAATGGCAACTGAACTGTCAATACCTTACACTAAAGAATATCAATTAATGGTCATTGGACTGGATTTTCTTTTCTTTCCATCTACACCACAGGCTCTCAGTACTGTCTGAATTCTGTGAGTGTCTCAAGAACAGCAAGCAACAGCAAGCAACCCAGGGAAATGTCAGCTGAGGATTGATTCTGAGGTCATCAAGAATGACCCCTCTTATTCCAAGCACTGAAAGTAATGACCTGTGGAGATAGAAAGAGACCAGGTCTTATTTTTTCAGGCTGAGATGAATACCTAACTTCATTGCATGCTTTCAGGAGCAGCGGAAAGGAATGAGTAGAGTACTTGTAAGTGTTGTAAGACACCATGCCACTTATTGAACAGCTGTATTAGAAATGATGAGAAAATCATTGGCTCCCTGATTTCCACGGTGGAGGGAGGGAATCCAAGTTCTATATATTCTGTAACAAAGATTTCTGAGGTAGACATGACCTTGCCTCAAAAAATGAAGTGTGTTATTAGAGATAACTGTAGGGGGAAGGATAGTTCATATAAATATCCCAAGCCTTTGATCAGAGCCATGTATTGCAATGTGCTAGCTACGTGTACAGTATATTGTGGCTCTGTTGGAAGAGAAGCTGCCCCAAGAATTCACAGTTTTAATCTCAGACACAAAAGGTGGTTTTAGTCTCACATGAATGTACAGTTAGTTGGTAGCTGTTTATTAAAACACCTGCCCTGGAGTGGCATGTAGCTAACAAGTCTGAGTCTAATTTTGCATGTCCCTGAAAATTGTTAAACAGCAATAAAAGGTTGCTCAGCTGTGGGAACACAGCAATGAGGTACCCTCACAAAAGAATGCTATGAACAATATGAAAGAGAATAATAACAATAAAAAATCAGATATAATTTGTTTTGGGTTTTTTTCTGGAGTCTGGCGCAGAACTTTACCCAGAGGGAAAGCTTTCTATCACCAATAAAACTCATCATTTCTGTGCCGTGAAAATACCTTTGCATTACTTGTGCATTTGAAACAGTTTGTAGTGTACTTGGATTTATTTGCAGTTTTTTCTTTCTCTGTCATGGTAGTCACTTGAACACAAAAATAAGAACTTTTGTAAAGATTTTAGCTCATTTATTTTGTCCATCTATTCAGTTTCCTTTTCCCTTCTGCCCTAACTTTTCTATTATAGTGAATGAATAACCTTTCTGTGTTCTACCATGTCAGTAAGTTACAAAAACTCTCTGAATTTACATAAGTAGTGTATTGTCTATATAGCAGGATTTTTACACGTGTATTTGTATACATTATATCTTTATACATTTTTTCTATACACTCAATATCTATTATGTTATGGTGAGTGTTATGTTCTGAAGCACGCAATCACTCACCAAAGTTATATTACATGAGTTTTATAATAACTGTTCTGTACATTTGATACCATCATTGATTGCAGAAGCAACTCTGAAAATACCATCATTGCAGGCTTCCCTACTATAATATTTTCAAACTCAGTAATTTCATATTACTTAGTCTCATCCTATTTCTTTCAGAAGAATAAGCTCCAAAAGGTATATTTCATCTCTGCCAAAAACAGGGTGCAGGGAAAAATGGTGATTTCTGCACAGCACATGACTCAATATAGTGTGATCTTCAAGGAAAGAGTTAATCCCAGACATCAAGTAAAGAAAGAGCTGAAAATGTGCGTGACTTTTGAGAACAGAACAAAAATGAAGATATTCTTTTCACACAGATGGAGTTGAAAAAACCCAAACTCTACTGTTTTTTTCACAGGACAAGAGAATTAACTGTGAAGAAGCAGTTATTTGCTGGGCTAGGGGTCCTGTGGTAAAGCCTGATTAGAGATGATATTTTTGTGTAGATGAAAGGAAACCATGTTCTCTTCTTCATCCACTTGGCTATCTGCATTGGTACTGAGGCAATAAATCAGACTATGTGCAAGGGAACTCCTGAAGCAATAATCTCTTCCAAAGCAGAGGTCAAGGGCCTTGACATGTGACAATATTACTGTAGTAATGGTAAAAGTGGTATCTGCTGTCAAAGTAAGTGACATCTTTTTAGCTTAAGTAATAACAAATAAAGAGTGGCCATTCTAGTTTTTGTGGAAAAGACAGTGAGAAAAAGGAGTCAGATCCTGGGCGATTATTCTTTCAGTGATGATGTCAGAAGATAGATTTTGAAATTAAAGAATCCCATCCTTTCAGGTCTTAATGTCAAAACTGAATGTTTCAACTGTGAGATAGGATTTGAGGATGCACCCATGGTCACTAAATAGTCTCCTACTGCCTCTTTAGGCAGCTCACAGATACAGCTCATGGTGATGTCAGAAATAAGATCCATATAAATGCCTTGAAAACAATAACATTTCAATACATAGAATTTAACTTACAGTGTTAACTCTGCATTTTTCAAGTTGTGTTTGAGAGATATCACCATGAAATTAAAACATGTCTTTTTAGAGCAAAACAGATAAGTCAAATCTGCTGGGATTCTGTGATAGCTGAATATCTACTTCTATGTATGGTGTTCCACAGACCATGCAATCTGTTTATTTGCATAAAAATATTTCAAGGGATTTCCAGTTTGGTCAAAAGTCTTTAGTCTTTAGTTAAGCCTTTAACTTTTCCATGTGTAACAATAACCATAACTTTGAAATCTTGTTCATAACTGTGGTTTAATTAAAACTGGACAGCTCTGATTGTCCATTTTATTTCCCAAAGGTTGTTGCTTCCCAAGCAGAATTATTCTCTGAGCTGCACTAAATATGGTGCCAGTCTGAGCTTGGCTACTTGAATATGGTTTTAAAAATAAGTCCTGTAGCTTCTGTCTTCTTGCATTACAATATGAACCACTGATGTTAACAGCACCGAGAAAAATGAAGTTTTGAGCGTTCCCCTATTGCATATGGCATCACCTTGCCTCAAGCCTTCAAATCATTGAAGCAAATGTGCATTTCGCATAAAATGTTTTTTGATAAAATGTGTAGGAATTTTAGAATAAATCATAATATCAAGGAATAGATGATTTTTAACATTCAGGGTGTTATCTTGTGCACAAAACAAACTGAAGAATAACCTATTCCCACTTTAATATATCTTAATTGGGTTCCACTAAGTCTTTATAGGTTAGAAGAACTATATCCTTATATATGTGTAACTTTTTCACTGACTGTTTTCATTAGACTGACTGTATTCTTTAGACTGACTGTAAAATAGTCATTTTATGGTGTATTTAAGGGATTACTTGGTATTGCTGAAAACTGGAGTCACTTTCAGAAGGCCCTGATCACCAGCTCTCATTCTGTGTTTTGATAGTACATTTTGATTGTACATTCATAGAATATACTACTTTAAGTTAATCCATTTGTCCTTAATTATCCCACAGTCTCTTCTTCTTTCTGAGGTTCAACACAGATTTCCTTTGCAATTGTAATTCTTAACTCTTTAAAGAAAATAAAGAGACCTCACTTCCTGCCTTCTGCCTTAAGCAGAGCTGCATATCTGCCTTCAGCTGTACTGAGATCATGTCTGATTTGGGAATTAGCATGCCTGTCACATATCTCCACATCCAAACTAGTGCCAGGATCCTGCTCCACAAGAAAATACTTATTTGTGTGTGTGTTTGTGCATTTTCTGGTGACCATGTCCTTTACCTGATGAAGGAAGATAGTGTTGTGTTTCCAACAACGAATTAAGACTATCAGCAGAAAGATTTATGTTTTTCTCCATGACACAGGAGCTTGAAGGGGCACAAGGCTCCCAAGGGAAGCATCTGGACTTGTACTTAACACAGAACAATGTATATTTTTTTGTCAGGTCAGTTTCTTGACAGAGCACAGAAAAAAGCATCTTCTCTGACTTTACTGTGGCTTTGGAGAGGGCATGGATTTTTTTGCTGGTGTCTACCTTAAAATTTCGATATGTCTTAGGCATCTTAAATTTTATTGCTGATTTTAATGCATTTAATAATGCTTTGAGAATTATTATTTGACAAGGATATAAGTCTCTTAAAGGTTTCTATTAGTTACTGCCAAACTCCCTCTGTGGAGTTTGAGAATTCTGAGAGTGATAACATGATATAATATTAATTCCAGTCTCTCTGAAAAGCTAATTGTTTCCTGATGAAAACATTGCCTTACAAGAGTCCTACTCTTCTGAAAAGTTCACCCATACTATGCATTCAAATAAAGCAGGAGGTTTGAATATGAAGCATTTTAAAATTATATTCATGCGCTAGCTACTCAGTTTTGATGTATTTCTTGGAGCTCAGACACCGGGAAGGGAATTTGCAATGTCTTGTCTAAATGGTTCCTGGGAGCCTCACCAGCCTTACTATTCTACACATTAAAAGCTGTCTGAAATTTGGAATTCAAAACACTTTTAACAAAAAAATTTTTTAGGAAATTGCTGAGGATAAATTTTCACACTTCCCTGCTTCTTTAAGCAGATTATGGGTGTTTTGTATATCAAGATACACTACTGTTTTCTGAAGGAAGGGGTTTTTTTAGGTGAAACTCCCAGCTGTGATTATCATTAAAAAGCTTGTTAGCCTCACAAACCCTATAAATTTACCTTTATATATAAATATGTAGCAGGAATATACATAGTTTTATTGGAACAAGTTATAAAATTAACTTGTACAAAACCCCAAAACAATATCATGCATTTTATGTAACTAATATTTCAGGCTAAATGCATAAACTGTCCAAGAAGCAGGGAGCAGAAATTAATACCTTCTTTCCAGTAAGAGCCCTCACCAAGGGGTGACCAGACCTCATTCTTTCAAGCATTTCTTGATCACATAAGTCATAAACCATTTCCAAGAGTGTCTGAATTTCAACAGGAACTTGTAGGTCAGGGTATTGCCCCAGCTGCTGGAAATATAGATCAGTTACTGTGAAGGAATTGAACAGAGGTAAGTGCTATTAAAAAGGATGGGAAGAAGCATTTTCATGCTCTCTTGAGCCTTACATTATTTAGAAGAAATAATAATTCATAATTGCCCCTTTGAGGGATTTTGTCATTATGTTTTGAAGACAATAGTCAGGGCTGCAATTCTGAAACAAACTTTCTAAACTCCAAAGGATGCTGAAAATAAAGATTGACACCAAACTCAGAGTTTAAATATACAACTAAGGTTTTTCACCACTGGGATCAGTTGCAATTCTTACCTTCCCAGGGCAAGTGTCTTTTTGTTTTATCTAACTGAAAGCATTTTGAGTCTAAACTAAATCTTTTCACTGATTTCAGTGAACATTCACTGTTCTGTAGTTTATACCTCCAAACATTACTCTAAAGGATCTTGGTTAAGTACATAATTATTGCTGGGAGCACATTATCTATTTCTTTTAAGACAGTGACTTCCATAAAAAGTTGTCTGTGTTATAACCATACCAGTATTTATTCACAATGAGAATATGGCTGTTGCCTGACTGGTTGCTATTGTCAAATTCAGGTTCTGTGGAGGATGTTATTATCTGACAGAGTTTTATACCTGGGCTTCCTACAAACATTGGTTTGTGCTTTAGGATCCTCATAAATGGACATTATTTTCCACACTTTTGTCTTATTTCTGTCTTCCTAGGCTCCAGCTAAAAAGCTCACTGTCCTGAAAGCTGGATTACAGTATCCCATCTGGAGCTCTCCAGACAAAAATTGGATTTGAATCCATGAAAAGCAATGACTTCCATGATTGCAAATCAGCAGCTTAAGCTGTATCAATTTTAGAAAGAAATGAGAAAAAAGAAATGACTGACCAGAGTGTATTTTCCCTCCCTCATTCCCTCTTTCCTCATAGTTCTGTTAAAAAAAAAAAAGATTTACCATGTAAACTTTTTCACTTGGGAAATTGTTTTGAATTTTGAATACAGGGGCTTAGTCCTTGGAAAATATATCTAGATCATATTTTTGTGTCTATTAGATCTTTTCTCCCTATTTCCTTTTTGTTGAAAATCTAGCCTTATTTAAAGAAAGATTGGTCATTGTTCAAAAGAAGATTGATGGACATACAAATTATTATTTTTCATAAATGATATGAGAAGCAAGAGAATGTGACAATGCTTCTTCTCATCCCTTTTTATAGCACTTACTGATGTTCAATTTCCTCTCAATGACAGATCGATACTACAAAGTATAAAGGCTTTGTGCCAGCATTTCTTGACCTCCTATGGTTTTCAGGCATTTTAGTTGCTTTTCTAGTTTAGTACCTGTTACATTACCTCATGCTAATTGTATGAAACCAGCCTTTTTTCTCTTCTTGTAATTTTTGTTTGTATGCTGTTCTATTCCTTTCACTTTCTCATTTTTTCTTCAACTAAGAAGTTTAAAGGTGTAAGAAAAAGCTGCCTAGAGACTGCTTTCTCCTGTTCTCCAAGCCAATAGACTAAGCCCCAGCTTATACAGACTTGATGTCTTCATGTCTTACAGTCTTGATTGCTTAATTTTATGCCATATTGCAGGAAAGAAAAATTGTTCCACAACTGTATTTGTGCTAAGGATTTTAAACTTTACCACCTAGCCCAAGACTGCTGCTCATCTCTAAAAACAGTTTTGCAGCACTTCTCATTAAGCAACTGTTGCATCATGCTGTCAGTACTACTACTGAAAGGTCCCTGACAATTGTCTCCTCAGGGAAAATGGGATAAGGTTTCTTCATTTTCTGGAAAATGTTCTACATCTCTGAATATTTGGATCCCTTTTTAGACCTGCTCTCAAAATGAATGTCAGGAACGACTCTTGCTTCAAGCTTGCCACAAGATATAGTAAATTACTATTATCTGAGAAGACATCTCAGGTACTTGGTATCTGAAAAAAGATCTGTAATAATCGGAAAGTGTCAGACACACAGTGAAGCCTATCACAAAACCCAGTAGAGAGCTTTCTGAAAGAGGGGAGTCATTCTTGAATTTCACTTGTTTGGCATAGGTTCTTCTTGTAATGGTGCAACAGCCTAGCAAATAATTTTTCAATACCTATATGCACAAAATGGCCATTATACCATTCAGTGGTTTATCACTATAATCAATGAAGAATTATAGGAGGAGAACTACAGAAGAATATATCAGTCCTTGCTAGTAGTCTAGTACCACCCTGCAAAACATTTGTCAGGCTTTCATTAATCAATCCCGAGCAACTTATAAAAAGTAACATTTTCTTGGTAGATTTTATCTTTCTCCATTTTACTTTAATATTATTATGGATCTGGACTGTTTCTATAGCAAGTAGCATTAGAGATGCTAATCATGGCTATTCATCCAGAGGTTATGGTAGATAATCAGAAAAATGCTGATGAAGCATCTTTTGATACTACTTGAACTTTTGTTCAGTAGATTTTATCACTCCTATTCACAGCAGTTACCGAATAAATTACGTTCTTTGTTTCAAGAGCACACTAATGCTGGACACTAATTCATGCTTATTGTAGGAACTTGTGAAATATCTTCTTGGTAGAGTGACCAAAGAGAAGGAGTGAATAGTTTTGATAGTTTTTGATCAAACAAACCATTGATTCTTTTTAAGGCAATTTTTTATGAGATACAAATTAACGGTGTGAAAAGTTCAGCATATATATCTTTGGGAATAATAAAGAGGAGCTATTCTAAATTACTGTTAATGATCTGATGAAAAAATAAATCTTCTTAACAGTCATATTTGGGAACTATATTTCAAAAGAACAGAAGCTGGGGAAAGGGAAATGAATCATAGATATGCATAAACATTTTTAATAGGACATTTTTTCTTGTCTTCTAAAATAAAAAGCTGAAATCAATTTTGTCAACATCTCATGATTTGGAAGAATCATGAGATGTTAAGAAGAGCAACTGTAATGCCATTTTCTCTGCAGGTCCCAGGGTCTGGGATGAGAACTTAAGTCAGTATATCTTTATATCAGCATACAATATTATTCTTTTCCTGTTCTGAGTTTCTCTTTTTTCCCCAAAAAATCTCCTCTACCTCTGTTCCTTAGGTATCTTTTTCTTCTCATATGTGTATCAAACTCCATTACCTATGGTGTACTCAATCTTTCTTGCAGGAAGGAAGACTGACCAACATCTAAAAGAATGGAGACTAAAATGGCTATAGATGGAATTCTTTTCAAAATATCTTGGATTGAGTGTTACAATTGATAAAAGTAGAAAACACTCTTCTTTGTATATCTTTCAAGGAAAAACTCAGGAACAGAATTTTGGAAACTTTTGCCTGTTCATTGCTGTTGTTCACAAAGGACAAGTAAAACCTTTTCCCAAAGCCTGTTCTGCTGTTGGCTCACTACTGTCTGCCTACAGTCAAAACAACAGAAAATAAGGATGCTCGTTCTTGGTTGCAGAAAGATATATTTACACTTGTTTGGCTTGTGCTTTCTTCCTGAACGCATTCAGTGCTTCCCTTATTGCAAGCCTTGAAGTATTTACGGTAAAGTAATGGTGGAATATCAGACTCCTTCTACCTCATACTGCAGACTCAGGGAATTACCATGCATACTAAAAATTGGAAGGCTTCTTTTTGTTCTACTTTGGGTTACTACGTAATAAAAAGGAAGATTTTTAGTGAGAATTTCAGCATTAAATCTCCTTCTAGTGATAGGCATGGTTAAAGCCTTACTCTTAGTGAGGCAAATTTAAGTAACCAAGTACTTTGGAAAATTGTCTTATACATCAGTTAAACATATCATTGTATTGTATACCCATTTAATACTCTCAAAATATAGTAGCAATTGTTCAGATCTACATTTCTTCCATAAACAAATTAGATATTTTGAAGATCTACTCATGTATTGAAATCTTCATGCAATTTAACAATTATTTACTTTTGAAAAATATGTGTATTAATGCAGTAAGAAAATAGGATTTCTATGTTGAGAATTGTATTCCCTATGATAGTTTTAACTTCAGTCTTTAGTAAGGACTGAAGTATATACCTCCTGGCATCACAATAGCAGCCCTCTTGTTAGAGGGTAGAAATGAGCCAAGACACAGACTCCTTGTTTATCACAGCATGAAAAGGGTCCTGCTTTATTCCTCTTCACAGCTCAGCCATCCTGACTCCAGCTATTCACTGACTCTGGCTGCAGCAAGCTCCTCCTGTGGCTTTCCTTGCAGCCTCTGACTGCTGGTTATTTCCTGCTAAACTATGACTGCAGGTATTAGTTTGCAGACTCTGACTGCAGGCTTTTACCTGGCTAGACTGTGACTGCAGGTTCCAACAACAGGCTCTGACTGCAGACACAGACTGACCTCACAGCAGTGATTCTCTCCCCAGGATCCTTCTTCTTCCTAAGCCTCCCATTCCCGATCCCTCTTCCTTCATAATCCCATCAACAGCTAACCCACTCCCTTTTATCACACTTATGTTTACTGGCTATAGCTGTGACTCATCAGGGATGAGGCTGTATTGGGTAATTAACACAGCTGTTACTTATCAGGGGCAACATCACCTATATTCCCTTCTCCTACAGCTTATATTATTATCTTCTACAGCAGATGTTTTTTAAAATCTCACTAGTAAACACGATTCAAAATTATTAAGTGGTTAAAAAAGATGCTAATTTCAAGTCATATTTCAAAAAGAAAATACATACAGCAAAAAACTAAAGTAGAAAAAAAAATATTCTAAGAAGTCATCCAAGTCCTTTCACTCTGCTTCATCTGTAGACTCCTTAAAAAGATTGCATAAAAAAGTTGTCATGAAAAGCTGGCTATTTAAAGATTGAAGAATAAATACTCTGGTAACTAGAAATTGAAAAGAGAAAGAAATGAGACACTCAAAAATTAAAAACGAACAAACAAAAAGTTTTTCTTCAGCATGTCCTGCCAGTATTTTTACACTTTTCAACTTAATCTATTTGTATTTCTGAAAATCTGTCAAAATAGCAGTCTGTAAGGAAATAACTCCCTTTCCTTACTAATTAGTGTGATGTATTATTGGTAGTGATACTCACAGATTCCCACAGAGCCTCACCTAAAGTTTTATAAAGACATCCCAGTTCTCTGGTCAGACATTTTTCAAGCATCAGACTGGTTTGAAACTGTGTTGCAAACACATGGAGATCCTACCTTTAATCGATCACATAACAGCTGGAGCTTTATAGAAGACATGCATAACGTGAATTGAGTAACTTGAGTTACTGATATAATTATGAATGTCTTATGATGTATAATTATCTGCACAAAGAGCCCATATAATACAATAACTCTGTCCAAGGGGTTCCAGCTTGTCTTTAATGTGACAATAATGTTTAGTACTTTACTTTAATGAAGCTCTTTCTAAACACTAACTAATTAATCCTTACAACAGTTTTGTGAAGTGCATGTGTGAAGAGCCTTGAGCTCAATTTGAGACACCTGCAGAGGTCAGCACAAGTCACAGTTTCCCTGGACCACAGTGGGCGTGGATGGGAAACTTTGCAGGACTGATCCTATAGAATTTAAAATGCTTTCCTTTAAATTTGGTCCTTGAACAAACAAGTGTAGCCTCAATTGCTCGCATTGCTTAAATAAATATTCCAGCCTCAAACACAGGGAAGATTAAAATTAAGGAAGAGGTGAAAAATCAGATTCGTACAAGTCAAATGAGGTCGATACAGGGGAAATAGAAAATCCTCAAAGTCAAAAAATCCTAAAAGTTCTAAAAATTCTCGGCCTATGGAAAATGTCATTGCAGTAATTTTGGAAAAAAAGAGTTATTGAAATACTGATTGTTATCAGAGGTTTTTCATTTTTACATCAAGATGCTACAGGGAAAAGACAATACAAGCTAGTGTCCTTGTTTCAGATAGATGGTGCAAAAAGTAGGTGGTCTTTCCATGGCACATGACATCTCCTGAGATCCCCAGTAGCCTGCTAGATTTCAGGTAAAATAGCTCCAGGTACAACTTTTCATGGTTTCTCATCTAGGTAAAGCTACTCTCCCAGTCAGCTTCTATCCTCCAAGTGGGAGATAAAGCATAGCAATCACTTTTGGAAGTAATTTGGGAATAGTTCATGATTTCCTGTTTAGACTAAGAAATAATTCTTGCTTTCTTACCTAGCTGGTATAGTAAAACGTGCTGGAGAGAGAAGAAGGAGGAATTTATGTTTTGGATAGCTTTTTTTTCCCCTTGAAATCACTTTTAAGTTAGGAAGAGAGAGAGGATAGGGCACAAGCATCTTGCCCCTGTGAAGAAAGCTGCTCAGCCATATGAAAAAGGAATAAATACCTTTACACAGTTCAGAAAAGCTAAAATATTCCATATCCTCTCTTTTCACACTTATAAGCAGTATTTTAGAAAAGACATGAACAGAGTTCAGAGAAATGAGAACCAACTAAAGAAACAGCTGAATATTGAAAGAACCATAATTCATGTGAAAATAATTAGTGGAAGGTGACATTTGGCTGGGTTATTGTCCACCTGCCATGGACAGGGACACCTTCCACTAGACCACATTGCTTAGAGCTCAGTTAAGCCTGGCTTTAAAGTGCTTCCAAGGATGGGACATCCACAACTTCTCTGGGTAACCTCTTTCAGCTCCTCACCACACGCACAGTAAAGAATTTTTTCCTATCTTATCTGAACCTACTGCCTTTCAATTTGAAACCATTCCCCCTGTGATCTTTTTCTACATGCTCTTGTAAAGTTGCTCTCCATCTTTTGTAGGCTCTCTTCAGTTACTGGAAGGCTGCAAGTGGGTCACGAATGGAGCCTTTTCTTTTCCAGGCTGAACAATCCCAGTTCTCTCAGCTTTTCCTCGTACAAGAGGTGCTTCATCCTTCCACTCATCTTTGTGGGCTTCCTCCAACGTGTCCATGTCTTTCCTGGACTGAGGACCCCAGAGCTGGATGCAGTGCTGCAGGTGGGGTCTCACCAGAGCAGAGCAGAGGGGCAGAATCCCCTCCCTGGCCCTGCTGCCCACGGTGCTCTGGATGCAGCCCAGGACACGTTTGGCTTTCTGGGCTGGGAGTGCCCATGGCTGGGTCATGTCCAGCCTCTCACTCACCAGCACTCCCAAGTCCTCCTCAGCCAGGCTGCTCTGGATCTGTTCATCTCTAACCTGTGCTGAGACTAGGGATTGTCCTGATGGAGGTTCAGCACATAACACTTGGTTTTGTTAAATCTCATGAGATCCCCATAGGACCGCTACATCTGATATTTGCTTTAATTTAGAACAAATCTTGTACTAATTGATTTTTCATTTCAGGAACGAAAAAAGCCTGACTGAGTCAACCTAAATTTAAAGATAACTTTTGATTATAGTCTTTCACTGGTAAAAATGAAACATTCAATATTTAAACATAGAAGTCTGTTCACTTTTTAATAATAACTTTAAAGCTTTTAATATTCTACTATATTGTCATTATACTAGGCACATATATGATATCCTTTTACAATTACAGACAAAAATAAATAATTGAAATAATGATTCAATACTCAACTCTGTTATGTGTTTGTATACATTTAGCAGGTCACTCCTTGAAATTATTATTTCTCCAACCACTTTATAGCTCTACTTGGGAATAAAATGCAAACTATTCTATCATAATGGAAGGAAGAATGTGAATATTCGTAAATGTAAAAGATAAGTGTATATCAGGTCACATTGCACAATGAGATAGGTGAAAGCTAATAATCCAAAACATTATTTTCAAAACTACATCACACATTAATACCACTGCTGTTGTCTGTATTCTCTCTTTGGTATACAAAGTGATTAGCTTTATTGTAAATAATACTGCAAACAATTTTTAGACAATGGAATATGAATCCAGGTAAATTAATATTTCTTCTGGGAGTCGTTAAATAATTTATGGCATGAATTTCGTGAAATTTAGGTAATATGAATTAGCTACAGACTGTTCTTATGAACAGAGGTACCTCAAACTGTTTTCTCTCTAATTATTTTGTCTGCTTGTCTCATTTTTGTTTCCTACTTAGATTGTGATAAAGTGGTGACATGCAAGAGAGTAAAAAAGGTCATAGTTTTTGACTATGTTTTGTGTTTGCAAAACCTTGGTGAAAACAGGAAAAAAGAAAAAAGAAAATTCGTTTGTAGAAAATGGCATGAAGCAATAGATATGACTTCATATAAGTCATATAAATATGACATTATAAATATTGCTTAATAAAATTTGGGTATTCATAATTTTTATTTCCAATAAAAAGTAGTTTGAAAGTTTCCATTCTCTGTCTCTGCCACTAGTGAAGAAAACAGCAGGTGAGCATTTTTGCTGACATAAAAGCTGTTGAAGAGACTCTAAAATGTTTTTGACATATGTTGGAATTGGGACTGAAAATGCTTTGCTTTTTTGAGCTTAGGTGTGTACAAGAATCCACCAAAACTCTGTCAATCTACTGACTCCATGATGAAAAACTAATTACTCTGGTTTTGGAGAGTCAGAGCTTGTTTACTCTGGGGAAAACATACACTCATTCATGTCCAGCATTTAATTTGGATGCCTTATACTGGTGCCATTACCTCCAGGGACTGGGGAAGTCTGAGCTGAGAGGGCAGGAAAGGGGTGCTGTGCATCTCTGGTCCTGTGATGATACAGGTGCAGAGTCACTCCAGCTCTCAGTGATATCTTTGATATTTGTCCGTTGAATTTCAGTCCCTCTCTGAATCAAAATGATATGAATGACTTAAAACCAAAAAGGGTGAGATCCTTCGTAAAACTCTGTACTGAGAGTCATGTACAATACAAATTCATTATAACATTTAACTGAAACTACAGAAGAATGAGTAATGCTACAAATCTAATTGAAGATAACAAAATGAGAAGCATCATTTTGCTGTTACTGTTGACATAAATATGTCCCATTCATAACTGTACACAACACTTGACAAAACTTCATATATGGCTTAGAAGGTAAAAGGTCATAATAAGGAAAGCTACTGATTATGAAATTCTACTGTATTTTAGGTTACTCCATAATACACAAGAAGGAATGAAAACTTTCTCTTATTTCAACAAATAACCCTGAAGAGAGCAACATTCATACAAAGCAGAGATATTTTTGAAGTGCAATTTTCACTAACCAGGAAAAAAGAACATATAATTTTTGCTCCATTTAGAACATAGAAACTGATGAAAAGAGAGGGACAAAAATGATCTACTATGTATATCTATTATATTTTGGTCATATTGTCTCACATTTCATGGTGTCTTCTTGATGGTTTTAATTTGAAAGAAATGTAGCATTTAAAAATATATTTTTGCCATCTTTGAACAGAAAAAGAAAATTCTGAAAGAAAACATTCTGGCCTGAAGTAGCTTGCATTCACTTGTTAGGTTGAAACACTGTATGGAGATCTTGACTGATCTTTAGCAGAATACAAAATATATTAGTGTCAAAATTTGAGGATAATAGTCAAAATGTTCTGGGCAAAGAGTTGGGACATAAAACTACAGAGATTGGCTACCCTGAGGGAGAGAAATTGCACCATGATTTTTGATGGTTTTGGTTTTAAGCTTCAATAGCAGAATAGTTTCTAGAAAAAGGGAGGAAAAGAGGTCTGCAACACTGGCTTGCTTTTCATTAAAGGAGGATAAGGGCATATTCTGATTAGCAGGACAAATAATTAAAGGAATTCTGTATTCTCAGAGGTCACAAGATCAGACTTTGATAAGATCCCAAATGCAATCACTGAACAAACTATTAGACATCTTATTAAAGGAAAATGCATGAATGCTATAGCTGGTGATGCAATCATATGGATTACACTCTTAATTATTTTTATTGTCTTCCTTGAAATTTTGTGCCTTTATACATTTTCTTCCAAAAAGGCAGGGAAAAAACCCTCGTGTAGTCAACAGCTAAATTAATGTTCCTTTTGAAGACCTTAGCAGCTTTCTAAAGTCTTTCTGTGAATCACAGTGAAGGAAAAAAATTCAATGCGCATGGGGGGTAGGGGTGTTGTTTTAATTTAATTTTCTTTTCCATTGACCCTTTCACTTTCTAGATTTTAGTGCTTTAACCATGAAATAAGTTTCATTTAATCTAAGCATGAGGACTCTTAATTATATTGGAGGAGCTCTTAATTATGTCATTTCCAATAATGGTAGAATGTCTTTTTGTCCGAGACTAATCAAAGGTAAAAGAAGTCAGAGTGCACTTTGGAATTAAATTTGAATAGTTTTGTGCTTTGTGATTTTACACCGAGCAAATAATCCTGGAAGAACTGATGGTCTTCCTCTATACAATTTTAAGGTATAGAAATTTTCTTTTATACCAGGTGAATGTTCATTATGTCTACTTATTAATCTCTAATACACAAAAAAGAGTGTAATCATACCTACTGTGTTCCTGTACAAACTCAGAAAGGAAGAGGAGACATAGATATTAACCATGATTAACCACTTGAATTGTCCAGTGCTTCCCCTAAAAAGCAGCCACCAAAATAAATGTTTCTTAAATAATTTACATCTTAATCTTGCTTTTGTCAGGTTTTTTGTTGTCCTGAGATGGAGACTATGCTGGTTCGGAATGGGGTAGGATTCATTTTCTTCATAGTCACTAGTATGGGTGTGTGTTTTAGATTTATGCTAAACCAGTGCTAAAAATACAGGGATATTCTCATTACTGCTGAGCAGGGCTTACACAGCATCAAGGCCATTTCTGCTCCTCACACCAACTCACCAACAAGAAGGCTGGGCATGCACAAGAATTTGGGAGGGGACACAACCTGGACAGGTGACCCCAATTGACCCAAGGGATATTCCAGACCACATGGAGTCATTCTCAGTATATAATGCTGCGGGATGAAGAAGGAAGGGGGACGTTTGGAGTGGTGGCGCTTGTCTTCCCAAGTCAGCGTTACAGAGGATGAGCCCTGCGTTCCTAGACATGGCTGAGCACCCACCTGCCCATGGGTAGTGCTGCAGGCACTTGTAAGGTTTTGTTTGCATGTGTGGCTTCTGTTTTCTTTGTTGAACTGTCTTAAACTAAACCCATGAGTTTTCTCACTTTTGCCTTTCTGATTCCCTTCCTGACGTGGAGGGAGTGAGGGAATATCTGAGTGGGGCTTAGTTGCCAGGCAGGGGTTAGACCTTGACAAGGTCAATACATGTGATTATAGAATTTGATAAGAGAGAAGTAAAAACATTTTCAGAAACAAAAAACTTAGCATCTTATTAAGCAACCATGCAAAGAAAGTAATTTTTTCTTTGCTGGAATTTGGTTTTAAATGTAATACCAAAAGTCAGACTGTAGAGACAACTGGGATGAAATGCTCACCCCATGTACAACTACCAGCAAAATTGCTCCTAATTTTCTTTGAGGCAAAGATGTATGGTAACTAGCTTTCTTAGATAAACACAAGGGATATTGACGCAAAAAAAATGAGATTTCAAGTATAAAAGATGCTTTAAAGAAATTTAATTTTCCCTATAATATTCTAGTTTTTCTCTTAGGGCAATGCCTATATTGCCTTCCAATGTGCTGTTTGATCTTGGTAGGTTTTATTTTTTAAGAGTGTAAATCAGTTCTTATATGTTTCAATAAACCTTACTTTTATTTCAATTAATAAAAGAATATATGTAAATTAAATAATTCTGTGGTTCAAGCATAGCACATTTAATATCTCACAGAGTTCTACAATGTTCTGCTTTTTTTACAGAGACAATATCACAGCTTCCTTTGAGATAGGGATGGACATAGTAGATTCACAAAATTTAAAGCTCCTAATAAAACTAAGAATTGAACCAGGGACAACAGAATTCTTGAAGCATCCATAGCCTTGTCCAAATCCTTTTTATATGATTTTCCTCACATGGAAAAAAACCCCAAAAAACTATTATCAATTCTGTTCTCAGGTTTCTATCACTCTGTAACTATGCACCTATCTGTAAATTCAATACTTTTTCTGGAAAAGGTAGATGAATTAGGTTAAATTAATATATTTTTCTTTCTGGATGAAAATGTAATGATAAATGTTTGAGAATTTGTGTATTTCTGAATGAAGTCATAGCAGTGTTTTTGTGGTTTTATGTCAAAGTTACATTTCTGGGCAAATGCTTTACTGGTGTTTCAATTTACCTTTCAAATAATTCACAACTCAAAAAATGTTAGTTTATACAAAACTGGATTTTGTTCTAACTGTAAGACTGTATAACAAAAAATAGTTACATCTTGTTAAAAAAAGCAGAAACTGTGCTTGGGTCTGGGCAGCTTCTTTTAGCCACCCTGGAAGGATTTTCTTGCAGAAAGGGAATTGGCTGGGTCATTGAGGAGTCCTAAACTAACCACAAAATAAATTTTAAGTGTTGGAAAAGAAGAACCTTGCAAGTTGTGACATTTGGAAATAATCTGCAGGTTATAGACATATACAGTCTTCAGGATACAGTGATCATTGAGGGTGTATGTCATACTGTTTCTATGAATTTGGGATGAACAAAATTAAATTTCCCCTATAAAGTGGAAACACTGTTGCTCCCATGAGGATATGGGATTTACATATTCTTATCATTCAACCTAATATAATATTCCTTAAACAGGCTGGTTAATTTGCTGGGGGGAAAACAATTTCCTCCTCTTCCTGTAATACTTAGGATCATAGAATTATGATTTAGACAAATTGTTTATAACTGATTTCTGCATGCTGTTTTTTTTAACCTGAGTTAGGAGTGTCAAAAAAAAGGCCTCTGGTAACTTTTGTAACTTACAAAGTCTCAGACATGAAGCCATAGATTTAATTTAGATGTGCAAAGGAACAGAGTTCTGGAAAAAAATGAGATTTTTCTTGAGATCTGCAGTTAGTTTTTACTAAAAGATGAAATTCTTTAAACCAAATTCAACACCTGAAGAAGTTTTGATGTTACATTATCTGGTGGTGCTAGGCTTGACTATTTGATATAGCTTTTCCACAGTTAATTCCACATATCCATAGAACACAGGATGCTCATTAAAGCTAGGCTTAAATGGTGATCCTGGTCAGTATTGCTGGAACAGGACAAAGGGATGAAAGAAAAATTGCGTAAAAGGGCTGTAAATTGTCCTTAAAATTGAGTAATAGCAGTACAACTGGTACAAAAGAAAGTGAAAATATCTTACAGGAAAAATTTGGTGTCTTGTAGGTGAGAATTACACAAATGGAGTATCACAATTAAAAGGTCATATATTCAATGACTGATATGAATTTCTGCAATAAAGTCATGGCTAGCCAGCAGAAAATGTCAGAGGAACATTAAAGGATGACTGTAACTGATTTGTCAGTGAGACTATGACCTATTTCTATGCACAGGTTGTGGAAAAGGTAGATAGGGATATTTCCCATCATTCTGCCTATGTAGCTGTTCTGAGGCATAATACGTAATGGGAACCACCTAAAAAGTGGTGGAAGGAGCTTATTGAGAAAACCCTATGGAAACCTGGTCATGACACTTTAATAAAAACTGAACTCTTAAATAACTGCTTTTAAAAAGACCTAGAATGGTGCTTTGTGGCGCCTAAAAAGGCCCAGTTGACTTATCTTGGTAAAATTAAAACTGAGTAAATGTATGAGCATTCTCTTTAATCAATGTATCAGGAACCAATTTTAGAAAGGTTAAACAAAAAAAAAAAATATTGACAACAGAAAGAAAAAGACGACTGCAGGACACAGCCCTTAAATTATAATGTTTCCTCCCACATCTAAGATTTGTGACTTTTTCTGATTTATTCACACAGAAAATTCTAATTTGCAGTGCAATGACTAGGTTGTGCTATGATAACATAGTTATGGATTAGAAAATTCATGTATCTCACCAGGAATTGACACAACCCTCAAAAGAGAAGAGATAAGCAATTTTATCCTGTTACCTACTCCCTCTGTGTTTCAAATCAAAACAGCAGATGACCCAGCCAAATATGGAAAATTTAAATACCAAGTAAACATCCTAATAAATTGCCAGCCAGCAACCATTTAAAAAATTATTGCGCTTGGAAACACTGAAATCACCTATGTTGTCAAGAAAGCAAAATTCATTTATAAATGATTTATCAAATCTTAATCTACCACATCTATTATAGATATTAAATAATTTTTCTGGTTTTTACATATTCATATATTATACACACTTTTAGCTGATGGAATTCTATAATTTCAAAAAGATGGAAATTACCAAAAATCCACATTAGAGTAATATTAATGTAGAAAAAAATAGGACTTTTTAAGACCAGCAGTAAATGCATTCCTAAAGGAACCAATGCGCAAAAAGCCTAACATTTCACATTCCTGTAGTAAACACCGTAATGAGGTCCTAGTTCAGGACAAATATTTATAGAACTGCCTTACACACTTGCTAATCCCTTCCCCCATAGTAGTCACAGCACAGCTCTTCATGTATAATGGATGGCTTTGCAAATGCAGATGAAATTCTTATGTCTGTTTGTGAGAGACAATGCTTTCAGAAGACTGTTAAATGATAGATAAGACCTGAAATCATCTTGAATAAAATAAAAATTAGTAATGTATTCATTAGGTTTGAATATCAGTTTATATCAGACAAAAATACTACAGCCTTCTTTCCCGAAAAATATCTTGAGTAGAGAATATACTACTATGCCTTTCTCTACTTACAGAGTTCTCTGTGCAAAATAAGGTGTTTAATAGAAAACAAAAAGCCTGTTTTTGTCCAAAAGCTTTTTAACTATTCTGGCTTGTACCTGAATGGCTGCTTTTATTTCTTTGCTGTCAATGCATTTTTAATGTTTTTAAATTGCCTTGTTCTTACTGACTTAGGCTGAAATTCTGCTGGCATCATCTGTGAAATGTTGCCAAAGAGTGGTTAATTTGCCACTGTTGATTTCCCAGTGGAAGAGACAGGTTTTCCCAAAGTAACTTTATGCATGTAAAAGCAAGAGGGCAGGAAAATCAGGAAAGTGGGAAATTCAACAAAGCAAACTAAGTGAAGTAGAGTGAAGAAACAGATATTTTTGATGTAGGTGCAATAAATTTTTACCAAGAAATCAGAGACACTTCCATCTCCACAGTCTATTTATATCCCATTTCCAAAGGATGAGAGGAATAACTGTATGTCAGTAATGTCTCATATCTGTGGCAATACCTGTTATTAGCCATGCACAGCCACAAAACAGCTGATTGTAATTGATTCTAAATCTTCACAATAATTTTTTTTAAATTGGAGATAATTCCCCAATCTTTCTTTGGGATTTGATGCCATAAAAATATTTCTTAGAGCTTAGGGCTGTAAGGGGACAGAGATCTAGTTGGATCCCGTTTGCCACAAGATATTAAATTTCTTCCACATAGTCAGTAGGAAGCCTAAATATTTTAGACCAAGTTCCTGAAACTAAGCTGTGAATCAGAGCCAGGGTAAGCAACTTGAAGATCTGCTCCCAGCAGGGAACTGATTTGTCAAGATGCACACAACTGAACAGAAAAAGAAAATCATATCCCACACTGAAATAAGATATTTCATGGCAACAAAAAATTATGGCAATTAGTAGGAATCCGAGTATGCAGATAACTTTAGATGAGGAGGCAAGGAAAGGTTCCTTTCTCCTGTCTTATTTCAGAAATACTCATATTCTACAACATCAGAATTATCTCTGAAGTTTCTGATGACATATAGCTTCTTTCAACCCCCATTGACTCCTGTAACTTTTGTGTGCATTTAAGAATTCAAGAGGGAGTGAGTGAGCCAGCTATCAGCCAGACACCAACACAGCCACTCACAAAATCAGAGACTGGCTGAGGATAGAGAAGCCCATGGAAGAAACCTGGTACAAATACTCTGCTCAAGCAGGGCCACCTACAGCCCGTTTCCAAGGATGGCTATTGAGTATCTCTGAGAAGGGAGCTCTTAGAACCTCTCTGAGCAGACTGTGCTAGAGCTCAGTCACCCTTACAAATAAAAAGTCTTTACTGATTTTTAGAGAGAACCTCCTGTGTTTTAGTTTGAGTCCACTGTCCTTGTCCACAGTGCTTGGGCACTGCTGAAAAGAGCCTGGCTACCTCTTCTTTACACATTTCATTCAGGTACTTACATACATTGATAAGATTCCTCACTGAACCTTGTGTTTTCCGGGCTGAATAGTCCCCGCTCTCTCAGCTTTTCCTTATATGAGAGATACTCCAATCTCTTAGCCATCCCCGTGGCCATCTTTGCTGGACTGCAGTATCTCCAGGTCTCTGAATGCTGGGTAGTCCAAAACTGCTGGAGACCACTCTCACTCCCATTTTCTCTGGAATAGGAACAAAAGAGAAAGAAGACAAGAAAGCTCATGGATCAAGATAAAGTGAAGCAAAAGTTGTACACTCAAGTAAAGAATGAAAAATTGGGCACTTTACTTCTTACTAATAGGCAGTTGTCCAGCCAAATCCAGGAAAGGAAGACCACAGTATTCACAATGGTTACCGGGAAAGAAACTGTAATCACACATGTACTGCTCCACAGTCCTTTCCTCGAGCTTTTATTGTGAGGGATGACATCATATGAAATGGGATGGGATTGATGGGATGGGATGGTGTAGGATAGCCCTTTGGTCACTTTGGGTCCCGGTTTTGTCCCTTCTAGCCTTTTCCACTGCCAGCCTACTCACGTGGAGTGCCGAGTGGGAGAAAGATAAGACCTCAATGCTGCACGAGCACAGTTTGGTAACAGTCAAAGCTGTTAACTGGTGTGTTTCCAGCACTGTTTTAGCCACAAAGCCAAAATACAGCAGCATATGGGCTTCTCTGAAGGACATTAATGCTACCCAGACAGACCCAGGATCAGTTATATATAAAAGGAGAGACTTTTTACATGAACATTCTTGAAACAAAAGCATGAAATGAGTGAAGATAAGAGAAGGGGGGATACAGAATGTTTATTACATAAATGAATGTGCATTTTTCCTTAATATAAAACTGAATTCTGTGGGATTGAGAACGTTCTGGAATCAGACCTGATTGCAACATGGAAAAAGACACAAAAGACAAAAAGGACTTAGTAGATCCTGAGAAAACTTACAAAAAAAATTCCTTCCTCCAAAGTCCTGCTTTTCATTCTGACCTTCACTTAACTATCTGATCTCAAAACAAACAAGCTTATTAAAGTGCTTGCCTACACAAGACTATTCTCCTGGTATTTATGCTTGATTTGATATGACTGGGTAAGCTCACAAATAAAAAAAACTAGGTTCACGTTTACCTATTGCTGCTGGAATCCTAAAAGTTCCTGACACAAACACAGCTTCTAGAATTAGGCATTTCAAAAGCAGAGAGAAATTTTACAAACTGACCAACCAGTTTTGTCTTTTTTCACACAAATTCTGGTGGCTAAGGGCAAGCCCATCTAAGTCTCATCAAGAAACAGATGCAGACTGAATAATCAACCCCATACTGATGCCACTGCTTTTCCTTTTGCTTTTTTTTCCCTCCATTTTTATTCTTCTATTGTCCTTTCTTCTGAGCTCAAAGTGTTTCTTTTACAGAGTACAGTGACATGGCACTCCTAGCAAGTGCACTTGTGATCTTACCTAAAAAGTACCTTTCTGATTGCACTTTATAGTGAATAGCTGGTTTAATATCACAACTTATGTAAGAACTATTCAGCAGCACACATTAAGACAGGTCTTTAAACTAAACTGAATCAATGTGTGTTTCAGAAATTTAGAACCAATTGCAGCCTCTCTATATTGAAATCTGGTGCTCGGTCCTTAAATGAAATGTTTTACAGAGTCTGACAGAATTGATGGAAAAATCTGTTATGAGCTGTGTATCATCTCATTTGTGACAGAGTTTTCCACATCAGAAAAGTCTGGCTTGCAGATTATGGAATTCTTAATTCAGGAAACCTGATGGCAAAGTGTCAAGTATGAATTTTTGTGTCATGATTAATGAAAGAAAACTGGGTTGAATAAAATTAACTATCAGTTTTAATGACATAAATATGATACCATTGCATATATAAAAGCTTGCATTTTGTGAAAGAGACTTTCACTGTTATATCTGAAACTGTAAAAAAAATTAGTGATCCTATAACTGAAGGCTATATACCATAGAGCAGATGAAGAGGCCAAAATATATTGATTTATTCTGGAATTCCTATATTTTAATAACTGTATTTTCAAAACTCATTTAGATGTATTTTATATTCATTTATATTTAAGTGTAAAATATTTCATTTTTCCATAGCTTTTAATTGTCTATAACAGCACCAACCTTATAGCTACAATAATGATCACTTTGAGGACTATCATACATCCAAAACTACTATATCAGGGAAGCTGCAATAACAGTAATAAAACACATGTATTTGACATTTGTACATTTCCTTTGTTTTCTCTCATTTATATGTGCTGTGGGTATGTTTAATTTGAAATGTGTTAATCTTTTGAAAACCACATAAATTCAAATCATTTTCCACAGCTTGCTTTCCTTTTTCTGGTTATTATAAAGAATGAAGTTAAACTTTTATCTCTAATATTAGCCATGAACTAAAAATATTTCTTACAACTAGTGGTGAATTGCAAAAGCCATAACTTCATGAGATGAAAAATACCAGCACCAAAGAGGCAACAATTTTGCAGTCAGTAATTTGTAAGGTTGTTGTCAATTATTTATGAGGTAATGTAAGAATAGCAGTGGAGGGAGACATTAGAAATTAAAGCAAGATATTAGATTCCTCAAGAGAAAATTTTTCAGTTTCTGGTCAGTGTAGCACTGTTCTTTAGCTAAAAAAACCCTTCCTCACAATAAATAACTTCCACTGATAAAAGCTCTCTCTGATGCTGGAGTTTTGGGTGGAGTAAATGCTCCTCTGACTCAGTACAAAGACAAAAGACACTTGAGTCAAACCTCTCCCTTTAATAATTCAAAGGTGTTCTCTTTTCTTTAGAAACAGCTCTTTTCTTCTTCTTTTTTTTTTTTAATCTGTCTTACAAGTAATGTTAAGGCTGTTTCTCTAAATATTGCCACTTTCTATGGAAGGTCATTTAACTCTTTTCCTGTTCATTCTGTGAAATACTCATAAGCAACCATTGCTACATGTAGAATGAAACACTGTTTCCCATATAGATTTATTCAAGAGGAATTCAAAATGGTATGTATCAAGACTATTGCAGGTGGATTTGGTTTATTCTGTTTTGATTGTAGTCTGCATCAATTCCTTCGTGCAGGTCCAATGAATACCTCTGTCTGGAAGGTCTGACACAGCGTACAGGAGAATTATGAAAGGGCATGTGGGAGCATGAGATCACTGCTCATAAAGTGAAATTTGCCTGCTTATGGAATGAAAAAAAAAGTGAGACTGAGTAGCTATTATTTTGTTTAGATCTATCAGGCTCTCTAATAACCAAGTTCATATTTAATTGGAAATAATATGGATAGATAGTTGATGACAGTAATTACATGCTGTCATAAGTTCACAGTTGCATTCAAGTAGGATATGACATGCAATTGATATTTTATGGATATAATTTGCCACCTCTGAAAAATTTTAAGGTTCAGTTCATTGTCAAACACTGGTCTTTATATGGTGGCTTCTGTGTTTATGGAGTTGTGACCATTACACAACTCTGATATTGGTAGACCAGTTTAAGTATGAAAATATCAGTCTATAAATTCTGAATATGGTAGGCTGTAGGAGAATACAGGTGACCCTGTCCCCTGATAAGTAACAGCTGTGTTAATTACCCAATACAGCCTTGCCCCTGATGAGTCACAGCTATACCCAATAAAGATAAGTGTGATAAAAGGGAGTGGGTTAGCTGGTGAGGGGAACCATGAAGAAGAATCATCCTGGGGAGAGGATTGGTGCTGTGAGGTCAGTCTGTGTCTGCACTCAGAGCCTGTTGGTGGAACCTGCAGTCACAGTCTAGCTGGGTAAATGCCTGCAGTCAGAGTCTGCATACCAATACCTGCAGTCCTAGTTTAGCAGGAAATAACCAGCAGTCAGAGGCTGCAAGGGAAACCTACAGTAGGAGCTTGCTGCAGCCAGAGTCAGTGAATAGCTGGAGTCAGGATGGCTGAGCTGTGAAGAGGAATAAAGCAGGACCCTTTTCATGCTGTGATAAACAAGGAGTCTGTGTCTTGGCTCATTTCTACCCTCTAACAACAGGGCTACTACAGCAGTAGGCATTTCTTTTTTCCTCTTTATCTTTTCTGTTTTTCATTTATTCCTTTTTTTTTTTCTTTTTTTTAATAATAATACTAGGTAGAAAAATTTCCTTTGAGGTTACCAAATAGCAAGTGTCTATCTTACAATTCAAAATCATCCCAGCTGTTGTTCTTGACACCTTGATACGTGTCTCTCAGGGGTGTGTGTTGGGGCCAGTGCTATTTAATATCTTCATTAATGGCATAGTCAGAGGGATTGAGTGTACTCTCAGAAAATTTGTTAATGATACCAAGCTGAGTGGTGCAGATGACAGTGCTGAAGGACAAGATGCTATCCAGAGTCTGGATCTGGGCAGGCTTGAGAAGTGGATCTTCACGAATTTCTTGTGGTTTAACAAGACCAGGTACCAGGGTGCTGCACCTGAGCAGGTAAAGCCCCCAATATCAACACAGGCTGGAGATGAACAGATCCAGAGCAGCCCTGCTGAGGAGAACTCAGGAGTGTTGGTGGGTGACAGGCTGGACATGACCCAGCCATGGGCACTCCCAGCCCAGAAAACCAAACGTGTCCTGGGCTGTATCCAGAGCACCGTGGACAGCAGGGCCAGGGAGGGAATTTTGCTGCTCTGCTCTGGTGAGACTCCTCCTGCAGTGCTGCATTCAGCTCTGGGGTCCCACCACAGGAAGGACATGGACCTGTTGGAACTGGTCAAAAGGAGGCCACAAAATTGATCACAGGGATAGAGCACCTTTCCTATCCGATGAGATAACTGGGATTAGGCTGAGAGAACTGGGACTGTTCCCCCTGGAAAAGAGAGGGCTTAGGGATGACCTAGTTGTGACCTTTCCATACCTTAAGGGAACTTACAGGAAAGGTGGGGTGAAACAATTTACAAGAGCATGTAGTCACAGGACAAGGGGAATAGCGTCAGACTGAAAGAGGGTAGGTTTCGATTAGATTTCTTCACAGTAAGGGCTATGAGGAACTTGTTGCCCAGAGAAGTTGTGGAAGCCCTATCCATTGAAGTGTTCAAGGCTAGGTTGAATTGGGCTCTGAGCAACCTGGTATACTTGAAAGTGTTCTTGCCCATTGCAGGGGGATTGGAACTAGATGATCTTCTGTATCCCCTTTCAACCCAAGCCTTTCTATAGTTCAATGATTTGTAAGTCACAAGATATTTAAAAAGATGTGTCAATGCGAAATGCAGTTTCTCTTTGTTACTTTTGCTGTTCAAAACAAGTAGTTAATGTTACAAAAGCAATAAATTAAAAAATTTAAGTCTGATAATGGTGAAGAATGGAGGAGAAATATTAAGTTTGAAATCTGTACTGCAGCTGAAGTGTAGAGATTTCCTTCTAAAACTTCTAAGTTGTATGAGAAATAAACTCTCAGCATTCATTTGTGGGATATGGAAAGATGCTTTTGAGAATCTGGAGTCAACTATCCACATTATTGCTCTTCACATGAGGGTTGTTTCATGCTGAACTCCTGTTTTAATTTGGGTTTAGGAAAAGGTACCAAATAAATTAAGCAGCAGTATAATGTATCCATTAAAGACAGGGGCTAGGTTGAATACTTCCATAGCAGTCATTCCTAGGACAACAATTGCTGCTAGTAAACCTTGAGCTAAAGAAACTTGATAGATACTATACTTGATAAATTCTTTCTGCTACGGAATTATTTATACCTCCTCTCTGATCTGTGACTATTGCAGAAGTAAAAATGGAAAATGTAGATGCTGAATTTTTTGACAAGTTTTTCTTACATGTTTTTTTCTGGAATATAAGCAGCTATCCCAGGATATCCTGGTACATATTCAGGATTCCCACCTGCTTCTTATGGTAGTTAATAGGAAAAAGTGAGAGCTGTATTTATAAATTGCTCAGATCCTTAAAAGAACTTTTGAGCTTTTAGAACTCAAATATTAGAGACCATCCTCTCAAAGAGGATAAAACTTCAAAATCTACTACCAGATTATTAATAGCAACAGACTAATTAGAGATATAGTGATTAAATAAATATCCTTTTATTAGGCCATATTAATAGTTAGCACTGAGAAGCCACCAGGTGAAACAGTCTCTGACAAAATCTTTTGTATTTTTCTGAAGCAATTCTTCTATATTTTAAAATTAATCTGAAGGAGCATAAGAAGAGTCAGGTTAAACTTGTAAATGAACAGTCTCTCTTTCTTTGTAGTAAGGGTATTATTGGGTCTTCTATAAAATTACCAGAACTTTTCTTTCCTTAGATTATGCTCAGGTAGCCTATTCTCCAGACTTCAGCTGATTTCATTTATCACATTCAGTGTCGTGCTTTCTTACTAGTCTTCACCAAAGCAATTTTCACATTACATATTTAATTTACTTTGAAGCCTGGCTGGGCTAATACAATGTTTGGTATTAATGGTTAGAGGCTCCATCTCCCATTGATCTTATGAATTAATAATTTCAAGTCTTCTGTTCACACTTTAATTCACATAGAAAGGTAAGAATGCTTTTTGAACCACGAATAATTGTACTGCTGCTTGCCTTTTTGATTGGTTTGGGTTCAGAGCTGATGTTATCCCTAGAATATCCCTAGGAACAATGGTAAGCTTTTCCCCTTACTACTGAGAAAATATGTACGTGTTCATTTCTGACAGGTTGTACTATATAAACCATACAGGTTCAAATCTGACAGGCAATCTAACAACTATTATGGCAGGTCTATGTGCCAGTTCTCAGGAATACCAGTGTTTATTGTCTGTTTAAAAATCACTCTCGATGTGTAGAGAATTAGCAGCAGCATAAAAGCTTTCAATTGCTGTCTGTCCAATGATTTTTCCACTCCATTTTTCTTCCAGAGACAGTGACCTAGTAATAATGAGTGAAGATAATAGGCATTATGGCAGGCAAGGCTGAAAACTTACAGCTTTGACTTTGGAAATAAAAGTAAATAAAACATTTTTTTTAATATTTCCCCCCCTATTTGAATATCACAGGAAACAAGTCAGCTATTCCTGAACCAGCTACCAGAAATTGTCAGGTCCAGTGCTCCATCTCCTCTGCTGGGAGTTCCCATGGCAACGTCTTCAGCTAAAGTAAAAGGAATTACAGATAAATATTTTTTTCTTCCCCCTGGCTACCTGCTTCCCCTTCTCTCTGTACCAGTTCAGAAAAAGTGTTGCTCTCTAATAATCTTTGGGATACTGAGAATTGCCATTGAGCCACCCAGCTACATTTGCTCTGTTTGTTACATTTGAAAAGTCTGTCCTAACTCCCCTCTGTCTCTTGGGTGTCTGACTTATGACATCAAAGAAGAAAAAAAAGGCAAGAGAGAATTTCAAGAGTGGAAGTTCTTATTGGGGGGAAGATACTAGCCCAGAGCTGTCTCCAGTTCTGGTGCTCGAAAACCACAGTATGTTCAATTGTTTTTTTCTTCTTTAATTTGGCTGCAATTTTCCAAGGAATGCGGCTATAATCCTTAAAGATAAGACAACACACATGAACTGTGGCATCTAGAACCATGACTGCAGAATATTTGCAGATCCTCGGGTTTGTGTCAGTGAATTTTACTCTGATGAGATTGGTAGTAGCTTCAGCCACATTTGTTAACTGATGAAGGCCTATAGCAACAGCAATTATCTATGAGAAAATAACCTAGACCTGGGTGAATTATTTTGAAAATTTTGCAAAAATATCATCAAACTGTCACTCAAAAATTAACTTCTTTTTTTTTTTTTTTTTTTTTTTTTTNTTTTTTTTGCAACATGCTGGCCTACTGGAAAGAAAAGCACAGTGACAGGTATATAACACCCAACTCTTGCTCAGGCTGTAGTGCCAGTGAGAGCATAAATTTTGGATGCTCTTGCACAAAAATGGAACAGGTTGCTCATGATGGCCCTGCTGCCAGCTGTGGTGAAATCAGTGAGTATCCTTTGCAAACATACTTAGCTTTGAAGAGAACACATATCCAGGAAGAACACATGCATGGCCCAGACATCATGGAGAGGACCAAAGCTGTGTGTGTCCACTGTGTGAGAATAGAAAATTATCCTCTTTCTCTTGTTTTGGCTCAAGGTGTGTTCAGTCCTGCAGTGGACTTAAGATTTCCATCTCTGCCCCTGGGCCAGGGTTTACTTCAAAGTGGCATTTGAAGATGTGAGGACAGAGAGCCAAGACTTAGATGTGGAGATGCTTAAGACATGATCTGTCCTTCAGAGAGCTGGAATGTGCTCCCAGGTTCCCACAGTGTGGTCTGGAACAATGCCAGGGGCCATGTTTTGCTGAGTCTACTCTGTGCTAAGAATGAGGATGATTCAGGCTTATGTTTCTGAGAAGTTTATTGCTTAGATGGAAGGACAAGTTATGCAAGAAGGAGGCTGTAACTCTTACATCAATTCCTGAGACACAGAGTTTCGTTTTGAAAATTATAGAAATACGAATACAGAGTATCATCAGTACTGTACCATCCTGTTCTGCAAGGTTTTGCAGTGATGATGTTTCATGTAGCTGTTTTCATCATCCCTTTGGGTGTTCAGATGTAACTCTCGCATCCCCCACAGATTGTCTGTAGTATAGGGATGTCAGCAGCCACCTTTGTTGACCTCAGCCTCAAACAGACATGAATCCAAGCATGTATATTCAGTTTTAAAATGCTGACTTACAAAGCAATTTAAGATGGCAGAGACTTGAAAAGATAAATGAAGAATTTTGTAATATATATTAGTAATTGCCAAAAAAGTATATAATCAGAGTGATACCATCTACAAGAGACTGTATTAATAGTTTTTGTAGAAAGTTTAGTACTTTCAACTTAAAAGTATACCTGAAATGGGACTGCAGGAACAGTACGAAATAATCTAATTTGCTGGTTTTGTTTTTTTAAGAACTCTTCCTGAAAATTTGGTGAGGTCTGGGATTGCTTTTATCCCTAGAAAAAAGCTTCTGCCATCATTTCTTACCTCAATGGATAGTATGCCTCTCATCTTTTACCACTCTAAACCCAGTGAGAACCTGGCTTGGAAGTAAGCCTACAGCAGATACCAAACTCCAAAGCCCTAAGCTGAATTCTGGAACTTAGTGAGCAGAATTTCTCTGCTGCTGTTACAAGGAATGAATAGACGATTTTTGTAAAATAAACAAAAACAAATTTAAATTTTTCACAAATTCTGAAATAAGTAGGAATATTTGAGATTTTTCTTGCAGCAGAAGCATTCAATAAATCAAATATGCATATCCCGTCCATACCACAGCTTAGCTGTATATGTTCTAATGACATAATTATGATCACTAATAATCTTAAATTCAGACTGTTCCTTTCTTCAAAGGCATGAAAAAACACCTCTATAGTCCAAGTTTTGTTCTTGGTTAAAAAAAAAAATGTTGGATGTGTCCCTGCTCTGATCTTGCTTTGAGCATCTTAAAAATCTCACTTATTTCTTTCATTCCATTTAGTTGCTGACCAAAGTAATTGTGCCTTCAAAATCCTGTACAGTTGTTTTTATATTACTGTTCAGGCTTTGTCTTTTAACCTAACTATCAAGTAAAAAATTGGTATAATCTCTCATGGCAGATCTCTCATGATTTTAATTATGAAGAAGCCTGTCACCTAACAAACCTTCACAAGTGAAGGGTCTCTTCTGATCCTCCACTGACTCAACATTGTGTCTGTTCCCATTTCAGTTAAGAGGGCTCTTGGAACAATGCAACACATGGAGGTTTTCTTCTTCCCTTGACAAATGTTGTAGAATGAAGACCTGCTGTGGTAAGGAGATTAATAATATGATGATGATGAAACAGATGTTAGCAGTGCAATAAAAACTTCATGTACTCTGGACCACCAATAATAATGATGTATGTCTGTATGATAGGAGCATCTCACCATCCTATGTCAAACACTCTGCTTGTCTCATAGTGCATATAATCAAAATTTTGTTTCCCCATATAGTTCACTTGAAGTTCTTATATTATTCATGTATGAGCATTAACTGGAATGAATGAAATACTTTCACACAGTAATAAAACTAATGAATCATGCAGTAAGGTTGAGGTACAAGAGCTTAGGCATGCTAACAAGTTACCATGGTCAGCTGTTTCATGAAAAGTGTGCAAAAATACACAATTATCAGCCTATACACATTTAATCCTTTTATACAGAGCCCCATAGAATATGCTAATTGAACTTTTTTCAGTAAAAACTATTTGGTAGACTTTTTTTCTTAAAAAACATTTTCAACTTCTTTTTTGAAGGAGCTCTAAAATTAATCTGAAGTCTAAAATTTGAGTATTATCCTGAATTTCTTTAGATAACATTTTAGTAGAAATTTCTTTTCTTAGTAGCATTAGTAAATACAGCATTTCCAGAGTAAGTATATTGCTCTTTTCAACACCTGGACCCTGCTTCTGCATGTGACATGCTGCATTCCTATTTCCATTGGTTTATTGTGAAGTGTATCACCTTAAACATTTTCTGCTTTCAGTAAAGGCAATCCAGCATTTTCACTCTCTATGGTTATCTCAGTTTTTGTTTAAGATCTCTCTGTATATAACCTGCAATGTATTTAGTGGCACCAAGTATTGAGGTTTAACTTTCTATAACTTGCCACAGGGAATTTATATGGTGAATGAATCCAAATGCTTATGAACTTAGTTTATTTATCCCGTTATCAAATAGAAACATCCCTTTCAAACCTTAATTGCTGTGCTTTAAATTAATTAAAAAAAAAAAAGAAAGCAATTAACACAAAACACTTTATATAACTGCAGAAAATGTGGACATACTGTGGGCATAAAAGGAACATCTCACTAACAGATCAAGAAAAAAATTTCCTTATTGCATTTTTGCTAGTGATGTTGTTTACATTTATGTGAAACAACAAATGTACTTTTTCTTTTATTATTTGTAACTATTTTTTCCTCCAAAAGAAGACTTAAATGAACATTAACCTTTACTGTTAGTTTTGACTCCTGGAGAAAATTATAAGCGAGGTATTTCTTTTCTTCTCTAAAATTTTTGTCTAGGGTATCTTCTACTTGTAGACTTACAATGCTTAATGCCTTTTTCAGCTTTACTGAAACAGCTTAATATTTTATGCAGCAGAATCTTGTGTACTGCTACTTTTATTCTTCCTCTTTGAAATTATTAAAGGTTTTACCATTATTATATACCTCTGAGCTTGCTCCAAGGCCTGTAGTTACCAACTGGAATATTCTCTGTCACAAATACACTTTTTCATGCTGTGAATTGATTCCTCAAGCATGAAAAATCATGTGGCTGAAACAAACTAAGCAGATTCTTGAGTACCTTTAAAGCCAAAAGTAAAACTGTAATAATTTGTGTCTGGTTTGTGCCATACAAAATAGATAAGAAATTCATTTCACAGCGGGAATGTTATAAAACTAACATATAAAGAGAGGACAATAAGGCCATGTTACAGTTAGTGCCCAATTAATTTATTCTACTCATGGATTTTTGGCTAGTTTAATCCTCTTCCTGGCACTGGATTTGGGTTTTGGTGAATGAGGAGTGTGTTTCTTCAGCTGTCATCCTGCCTTTATTTCCCCCATACACCCAGAATACACAAAGTGCTTTTTTTTGGCCTCTAGTCAAAAGGTATCATCAGGCTGCTTATAAAACACTAGTACATTGTCATCTCACAAGTTTTCCATAAATTGCAAGTGAACACTGCTTTTCAGTGTCAGAGAAACATATTTGCTCTTAGGGGCTTGATTCATGAAGGTGGTTTACACTGTTTACTTGGCTATCCCATGGATACACACGCAGGATTGAACAGACTTTTTTGAAGCTCTCAAAAATTTTAAGCTTCACGTATCTTTTTGAATTGGTACTAATATGGTGTTGCATCAATACAAACATCCTTTTTTTTTTTTTTCAGACAAAAAATTGTGAGTAAATATGCCTAAACTGTTAATTCTTTAAAGCCAGGGGTGGTCTACTTTATTTCCTGTATGAAGATGCCAATAGCTTTCATGTTAGAAATCATTAATTGTAAATGTAGACTTAAAAGTGTATTGGCAAAGTATTGCAACCCTGCAGTCTTACAGCAAGGGATGTAAAGAAAAAATTGAATCAAGACCTTTTTATTCTCATATTTATCATGAATTATTCACATTCTGTTTCTTCTCGACATTCTATAGTAAAATAAAATAACTTTTAAAAAGCACTAAAAACCATTTTTAAGATCTCCAAGTCTATTTTCACAAAGGGAATGGTGAAATGTCCTGAAGTGATAGTATGAAGTATAATTATGAATTTGTTTTTTAGCATGAAACCTGAAAACTGCAGAGAAAAAAGGAAAGCAGCAAATACACTATGAGACTCTTGTTTGCAGCAATGCGCTCCCACACCTGAGCAAGTGTTTCCAAATAAGGAAAAGGGGTTTCAGTTTTACTGCTGACTATTATGGAAAAGTAACAGAACTTTGCTTTGCTCATTGGCATTGGCCCAGAGCCAGCACAGGGGCTCTGGTTGGGCTTTGGAAATGTTTCTCAAAATCTGTAGCCGTTTCTATTGGCAGCAAGCCAATTTTTCCACCTGATCCATCAAGTACTTAAAAGGCTGCACAGAATTGCTCAATTGCATTTTTGGACTGCTTTACCAGTGCAAGAGTTCTATCTGCACTGTGTTCGACTTGTATTTCTTTTGTTTGCCACTGTTTGTTATTTTGCCATTACTAAAACCTTTTCTTTTACGATGCATGTCCAAAGAAGTTGTCTCACTATTATTAAGCCACTCAGAGTCCAAGTTGCAAGTCAATCCTCAGGCTTGATACATCTTTGCAGGGCTTGTTAAACTCTGGCCACGTGTAAGACTATCACTTGTTCTCATTATTGATAGGCAAAATAAACTTCTAAATCTTGTGGCTAAAATGCTATTTGTTTCCTAAAGTCATCTCTATAAAAAAGAGTGTGCTTCTGTTACCAATCCATGTCTCAGCATATTTCTGGTAGCATAGCAGTTTGGAGCATAGGATTATTTGGAAAAGGGTATTTTTAAAAGTTTTCAAAAAGACCTGTTGATCAGCTGTCTCTGGGATTGGCTTGAGTCTACAATGTGCGGAGGCAAAAAAGTAAGATATGAGGAGAAAAAAAAGCGCTGTCACAAAAAGCATTTAAAAGTCAACATCAGTTAAGGTACGTCTTGGATGCTCACAGCACATGGGTAAGAAAAGGACTAACATCTACCGGAAAGCTGAAGAGATAGTAGCAATATTCTCTCTGGGATCTAGTTAATAGAATGGCTTTTATTAAAGAGAGATGAGAAAAAATAGCGTAGAAAATACAAACCCTTTCAACAGTATCATGAAAGAATATTCAAGTCATAGTGCTAAAATTTTAAGGATGATGTTTACTTGCCTGTTGTAGGTGCAATTCCCTCAACACTAAAGATAATTAATGATATGAGTTAACAGCAGAATAGATCCCTGGAAGAATCACGGATTGTGGTAGTAAAGTGAAAATTACTTAATCCTTGACTCACAGAAGACAGTGGGTTATGTCAAATGATGTTGATTCATTGTCTCTAATACAAATTAGTATTTTTTTTAAATGGAAAACTTACAAAAGATACTAAATGAATTGCTTTCTTAATGTAGTAATATCTTTCATTAACAATAAACACGCAATGATACTGGAGGCAGAAGCAATAATTTGTAATAAATGAAAGTATTCTATGATACTGTGGAATTTTAACTGTATAATTTAACTTAGGTAAATTATTAACACTATTAAGTTGTTAAAAATGAGCCATGTGAGAATGAATTACAGATTTAAAACATGGACTCATTTAGACCTGAATGAAAGTGCTGAAATGAAGATCAATCCTGAAATGTAGGAAAATAAGTTGTGCAGCACTGCACAAGTTCTTAATTTGGGCTATTTAGCAAAGTTTAATTTAAAAAGGGATTTGAAAACTTGTTGCTTTCTGATACAAATACTGGAGATGGTATGGAGAGAAATTACTCAGGCTGTGAAGGTTCCATTCTTAATAAATCTCTTGCCTGAATTCCTTCCTATTTGTGACATTCATATACCACTTGTAATACACCGCAATGATATTAAAACCATTCAAAACCAATAGTGCCAGGGAGGTCTGGAAACAGATGAGCCCCAGTAAAGATGCCCATCAGCTGAGTATGATCTGGGTATACTGAAATCTTTCAACTTGTGAAGAGAATGGGACCCCTATCCTCTCCACAAAAACTCCAATTGAACCATAAAAGGTGTCAGTATTTATTAAAACTTCATCTACAGCTTTGGTGAAAGATTTTATGTTGGAGCCTGTTTCCAGAACCAGAGGTCTGTCTTGGTTGTTCCTTAGTGTAGAAAGCATACAGATATAAATATATACAAATGCATGCACAGCTCCACATGTGTGTACATGCACATACGTGGGCACTGCAGTAGTGGTGAAGTCCATTGAAATAAATGCTACTGAATGCATCTGTAGTCAAGTAGTCTTTAGCAAGTCAGCCTTCCAATTTGACCTGACCACTTTTTAAACATCTGATTTCACTTTTTGCAGCAATTATTAACACTTCCTCACCTTTACTCATCATTATTATCTTTTGCTGACTACTTATTTCAGCTTTAGAAAGACAGTTTCCTAAGACATGCTTATCGATCTTTCTATCCTCAGAGGTAATATTGGCAGAAATTGATATTTCTAAGAGCTTCTCTTTTTCTGCATAAGGGGGTGTCTTCCATATGTGTATATGCACAAAATTGCTTCTAATGTCCCAGAATTCAGCTTAGTACTCTATCCTGAAAGAAAGATGGTTAGGTGTCTCTTTTTCTACACAGCCAAGATACCTATCACACATGCATAGGAAAAAAAAGGTCCATGTATCATTGCAAGGCAACTCTTAACAGTAGTTTACAACAGAAAACTATCTACCAGGGGTTTTAACACAGGTCTCAATTTTGTCCTTCAATCAGTTTGCATTCTACCATTCAGCCAGTTTGTGTTAGTGTGTCTGCGGAAGGACTTCAAATTGTGTGGAGCCCAAAATATTTAAAATTGTGTAAATTGAATGAGCAGTTCAAAAGAAATATTTTCACTCACCTTTTGATACAAATTCATATTGTACAAGAGTGGTCCTCAACAAATAAATTCAATGTTCTTTCAAGTGTTGATGTGGTTTCTGTGTGTCATTTCAAGAAAGACTAAGTTGAAATAAACCAGGTTGGAGTGACTAAATTCACTTGAGAACATAGGTAGGGAAAAAGTATCCACGGCTCCTTGGCCAAATACAGGCAAAACTAATTTCCTTCATGTATTCCTCTATATGTTTCGGCATGCAAAATTCAAAACGTGGTTGTAAGGGTTCTTTTCTGCTGGAAAAGCATCACTATGAAAATGAAGTGCTTGCCAGATTTAATACTAGTCTTTCAAAAGCCTGAGCTACCTGATGGCTTCAAATCCTTCTAAAGACACACAAATGTGATGAAGTTTATTGTAGATTTGGTTATTTACATGTTAATATATCAGGTGCTTTTATAGTTCATGAAATTTAGTCCCTACCGTGATGCAAAAAATACATGCCAAAGTTTTGGTGCATGTCTTCTGTGTATTGCTCAGTTTATTGGAAAACTACCAGTGAAGTGAAAAAAATGCACACAACTTTTTCTGCATAGCACAATAATAAATAGAAAAATGAGCTAATTTTCTAATTTCAAGCTAAGAGCTATTCTAATCAGAAAGTGATGAGAGAAACACAAACTTTCCCAGAAGACAATAACAGTTTAATGAAAAGCCAGACAGTCCAGCCCTGTGAAATTCTACATGTTCCAGCTTGGTCTGGCATGAGTTATTCAGCTCCTGCTTTGTCTCTGAGATGGAGAGAGAGTTTTGCAGATTAAAACTATAGCCTCCAGTCTACTGGGACCAATCAGCTAATTTATGTTTAAAATGTTGCAAGAAATTGAATTAAATACCCAGTATCCTAGCAAGCACATTTAATACTGTCAAAGAGCCATTTTTAGCCCTCAAGGCATGTAATTACTAGCTCTGGTCCATAAGGGAATTTCATCCTGAGAGATTTTCATTATATTTCAGAAGGATCCTCTCTGCTAGTGGTAGTGGATACATCCTAAACAACAGTCAGCTTTTTGCCAATGGGATACTGATGTTTCCAGAGAGTGGAAATTCATACCACTGGCATGTCGGCATGTGACAACCCATTTATACCAGAATATTGTTGTATTACTCTTGCAGCTACTTGTTGTTTCTGGTTTCCTAATAGTAAGAGAAATATATAACTCATAGAAAGTTCTACTATGAATAAGACTCAATAAACTCCATCCAGTTCCATCAGTCATTCTACTCTTCACTGTATCAGTGTGTCTGGCTTATTAATGAAATGGATTTTTGTTTGAGAATGGCTGCTTCCCCATAAAGTTATGAAAATATGGTAAAAGCAGCACAATAGACTCTTTTTCACGGACAATTATTGCTATTATTTATTTTTTCAACATCAGGGAAAGTAGAGGGTTTTTTACACTTATTGTGAAGTACTTTCCATATTTTAAAAAGCTGCTCTGATTTTAACATAAATAATTTTTCTCTATTGAATTTTTTTTCAACTGGGCAACTCATGGACTGCACAACTCTCCAGGTTCAAAATTGACAGCTGACACCTGCTTTAATTTTCTTCCTGGTTCCCCGATCAGAAGTACCATGATAAATGAGGTTGATGAAAATACTTATGAGCATTTTTAAATTAAAAAATTCACTGTTAAATGGAAGTTATTTAACACTTTGTGCTTAATTATTTATGTGGCAATCAAGCTGATATTCTGAGCACATATTTTAAACCATAATTTGTGGAATTAAAAGGAAATACAGAAAGAATATTTTTTCTTTCACCAATAATGAATTTTTTCCTCCCATGTAAAATCCATTTACTTTCCCCCAATAGTACCACAATGTATTTTGCCTTCAATGCCTATGCACTTAAATTGTTTGCCTCATTTAACACTAAAAGACAGGGAAGCTCAGGAGAAAAAAAGAGGAAATACGAAGTCCAGTATGATACAGGTGAGCACTTAAGATCAAATGATTTCAGGTAATATAGATCCAATCTGGTGTCAATATACAGGGAAGTGTAATCCAAAGCATAATAAATTTTCATATCTACACAGTTCTGAATGAACACTCTTATCATGTTACTGATTCTAATAGTAATAATTTTGCATCAGAGGAATTGCTTTCCACTATACCTTCAGGCAATATTTGTCCTCAGCTGTATACAAACACAGAGTTTTGAAGAACTGCTTAGGACAACCATCCTGCTGAGTATCCCCCGTTTTCAGAAGGGCAAAATGGTCTGGCTTAAGATAAACCATGATAATACTCTTTCACCTGTTTAGTAACAAAGCATGAAAAATAATCTTGAACAGTGTGGCCAGCAGGAGCAGGGAGGTCACTCTTCCCCTGTACTTAGCACTGGTGAGGCCACACCTTGAGTACTGCATCCATTTTTGGGCCCCTCAGTTTAGGAAGGACGTTGAGACACTTGAGCACATCCAGAGGAGGCAACAAGGCTGGTGGAGAGCTTGGAACACAAACCCTGTGAGGAATGACTGAGGGAGCTGGGGTTGTTTAGCCTGGAGAAAAGGAGACTCAGAGGTGACCTTATCACTCTCTACAACTTCCTGAAAGGTGGCTGTAGTCAGCTGGGTGTTGGTTTCTTTCTCCAGGCAGCAACTGACAGAACAAGAGGACATGGTCTCAGGCTGTGCCAAGGGAAATATAGACTGGATATTAGGGAAAAGTTTCTTATGGCAAGAGTTATAAAGTACTGGAATGGCCTGCCCAGGGAGGTGGTGGAGTCACCATCCCTGGCTGTCTTTAATAAAGACTGGATGTGGCACTCAGTGCCATGGTTTAGTTGAGATGTTAGGGCTGGGTTGCACTCGATCTTGATGGTCTCTTCCAACCTAGTGATTTTGTGATTCTGTGAAATATATTTAAAGTCTAATTCATTTAGTGTCTCCAAAATTCATGCTGAGAAAGTATTTTAAACCCGATGCATTACAAGCACAAAGCAAAAGATGATAAAATGCCTGACAGTACTCTGATAGTACTGTATGAGATCAGTGGAATTAAGGACCTAGAGTCACCAGCTGGTAACAGGCACAGCTCTTCTCTTCATGTGCATCAGATACAAGTAGAGGACATGCTGCTGATGTTAACAAAGGAAGATAAAGTATACTTCCATTAAAAAATATCTTCAAAGTTATAGATCATTAAATTACCCTATTCTACCTCCACTTTTTAAAAGTAATGAATGCTAGACAGTTATATGTGTCTAGGAACTATCAGTTGGTTTTTGTATGTCAGCAACAGCCTCGCTGCCAAGAAAATCCATTAATTCAAATAGATATGATTAGGTTGGTTTTTTCCCAGTTGTAGTGGGTTTAGTGCTGGCCAAATGCCAATGCACCCCCTAGAGCACTTTACTCATTTCCTGCTGTGAGATATGGATTGGGAGGAGGGGGAAAC
Organism: Illadopsis cleaveri; assembly: GCA_013399915.1. NCBI lineage: Eukaryota > Metazoa > Chordata > Aves > Passeriformes > Timaliidae > Illadopsis > Illadopsis cleaveri. The sequence continues at coordinate 672,160 of VXBB01006885.1, forward strand.
AGGCTCAAAACTTTAAAGGGCATAAAGAAAAATTTATTAACCAAATTAAAAGTAATAAGAAAATCAGAATAAGCCTTCAGAACACTTCTCCTCCTCCCCAAACCCTCTTTTCTTTCCCACTGACAATGTGGAGACAAAACCTGAGACTTTCAGTCGGTTTACCAACTCTAAAATAGTTTTTCTTCAGTTCTCTCAGGGAGAGGAGTCTCTCTTGCCATGCTATAGAGACTTCTTTACAAGAAATGCTTTTCATGTGGTTTTCAATTTCCACAAATAGCAGCCACCCACAAATCTGCAATTGTGAAGTACCTCCAATCTCTTGCAGCCTTCCCACAGCTGTGTTCATGGGTCATGTCAACTTATTGGGGTGCTATTTAAGGATGAGCTGTTCTAGCAAAAAACTCCAAAAGTTCTTTTCATCCATCTCTGGGAACAGAGGTCTTCTTCTTCTGTTTCTGGGGCGAAGTTTCTGTTTCTCGAGTGAAGGTTCTCATCTCATCTCTGTTCAAGCTTTTCACTGGATGACAGCTACTGCAGCTTCTGCTTATTTCAACACTGGTGCTTCTGCTCACGGCTGTGCTAAGAACACTACATGCCCCTACTGCATTCCATGAATTACAGGGAAAAAACAAAGTCTGATATATATATAAAATTTATCTTCCCCAGCCTTATAAATGAATTTCAGCCCAAAACTAAGGCATCTCCTCAATCTCCTCCCATGCAGAATTTGACTCCTTCTTCACTGACCTCAGTGTCCCATGCTGTTTTCTCTACATGTCTTCATCCTTTCCTTTTCGACTCAGGAGAGAATTGGTGTTTGTAGGTTCATTTGTTCTCCAGCTTTTTCAATTGAAACAGTTTTTATAGAGCTCTGCAGTGCTTAAAGGTTGATCTCATCCAGGTTCCACAACTGAGGAATCACTGTGTCTCTTGCTGCTGATCATGTTGTCCCCGCCAGCACCGTGTGAGTCGTGCTTGCTGCCGAGGCCACCCCAGCGCCTTTCTTTCATGTAGGGTGCCAGAAAAAGAAAAACTTCAGCCACTGCTTTTGTCCTTCTGTCTGCAGCATGGCTGGCTAAAAGCAACTAGGCAAACAAAGTTCCTTGGGAGACAGGCCGAGATAGCCACGGCCACTTCCCTGGCTGCGCCAATTTCAGCTGAGCAGTTCCGGCCACTTGGCCACTCCTGGCCTTGGGGCCGCCTCCAGTGCCAGCACTCACAGTGCTGGTCCCAGAGTAAACAAAGTTCATTTTGTGAGCCATGCCAAGATAGCCGTGGCTGTGCTGTGCTTCCTGGCTGTGTGGCACCGTCTGGCCACATGGTTCCTTGCAGTGTTGGGACAGTCCTGGTGGCATGGCCCGGGAACAGCAGGAATCTCAGCTGAGCCACACACTGACCTGGCCACACAGGCCGCGCAGGGCTGGCCTGGCTGGCGCTGCAGCAGAGCCCAGCCTGGCCGGGCTCAGCCCAGCTGGGTCTGCCAGTTACCTGTTCCCAGGCCAGAAGCCAAGAGAGCATTTCTCAGGCTTCGATCCTTTTAAAATGTGTTTTTCCACAGAGGTGTGTTCAGCTCTTTAAAGTGGTTTAACTGGGTGTCAACTTTCAAAAATATCCAGCTGATTGGTTCTTCCAAACTAACCATCTGATTGGCTCTTCCAAGTCCCCACAGGGAACCACCCCCACAGTCCAGGGACTCTCCCACAGCTAAAAACCCCACAATCTGTTAAACCATGACACCACTCATGTTTGTCATTATTTCTTCTTAATTCTGTTGCTTCTAATTTAATGTTGCATTGAGTGCATGCTATTTCCTTGTCTAAAAAAAAAAACCAAAAACCACAATTAGTGTATCTGAATGGCAAGATGTAATTTCTTTGCCTGAGAATTATAAATACATTGTTGCTAGGAAACAGTTTCCAAAGACAAATTTTTGAAGGACAGCAGTTGTATAGATTTTAAAAATGTCCCAACTATAATCTCAAAGCAATGCAAAAAACAAAAAGTTCCCTTATGGGATTAGAAGGGGAAGGATGGAGAGACTCTGTAGGCAGAGACAGTTACTTAGTAACCTGTTTTACTAGATAACCCTTTTATTACATATCCTTATTTTACCCACTTTCTATACCATGTACAACATTCCTTTCTGAGACTATAATTCAAGCAGTATTCAAGCATGATTGCAGCTCACAGTTTTCAGGAATATAATCTGATCTTCAAAAACATTGTCCATAAGAACAAAAACAGATTAACTCAGAAATGGGCGTAGTATGGCCCTTCCTCAAAAGTACTGCATATTTGGGTATATTTGGGTATATTTAAATTGATGTATTTATAGATATATATTTGTATATAAAGACCGGATAAGTCTATTTGGAAAGTCTCATTAATGTGCCATCATGGCAACCTCAATAAAAGCCGGGTGAGGTGACAGCTGCACTGAAATTATTGACACTAGAAACGTTTCTGCATGGCCCAGCTGCCAAATATGTGAGATTTTTATTTTCTGAAGTGTCTTTTAGATGATGCTGATTTGAGAAGACCAAGTGCCTGAACTTGTACCTCTGTGGAATATTCTATGTAGTCTTGCTTCTTGGGCATAACTTCAGAGAATTCACCATTCTGCCCCTGGTCCCAGAGGCCCTCTTGTCCAGTCTGGGATGTGCTCACACTGTGGGCTCCATGCAAGGTGAAACCACCACATATTCCCCAGAGAAGCAGTCACACACACAGCTCACAACCTCTGCACTGAGCAGTGCAGAACAGATCCTTCTGCCTCGCCGTGTTCTTTTCACAGCAATCCCTTGTACATACCTTCCCAGCCAGACGGTCCTTTGCTCTGAGACATCTTCTGTAACAAAACCCAGGCTGTATTTCAGAAGCATCTGTAAGAAAAAAACCCTCAAATCTGCTCCATCTGCTGCCCCATTCTCTTTCAGGGATAGTATTTTGCAGCAGCTGTTTTCTGATGAGAGGTTCAGGCACAGCCGTGGGAGGCAAATAGACTCACGAACACCTGCAATGGCCATGGCCAGTAGAGGATGTATTCTTCGTTACACTGCTGGGAACTTTCAGGACTCAAGGCAATTTTCATGCAGGAAAAGAGAATGCCTGTGAGCTCAGAAGATAAAATTACGTATATGCACAGAATTTGGCAGTAGCACCCTAATTATTGATTGAGATTCTCAAATAATATAAATAAATACTTAGGAGTCTGGCCAGTATTCAGGTTCCTCTGCTTCATTTGCCAACATCCAGATGAGATTTTCCAGTCTGTCCTGTAAAAATCCCTTTTTGCTTTACCAGAGAAAGTTGTTTCCAGAAGATAACTAATTCACACAGGTAGTGAAAGTCTATCAAGAGGCAAAAAGAATGAGGTAAAGGCTCTGAAGTGAGAGCTCAAGCGATGGTCGGTTGAACAAGAAAAATGCTGCTGAGAGATTCTAGCTGTGCAGGTGCATGAGACAAGGTATCTATGTAATGATCATTTCTTTTTCACAGAAGAGTAATTCTGACATTCCTTTGGTCCTTAAAATGGAAATGAGATTGGGTTTTTTTCAAAACGTGAAGCTTTCATTACTTTCCTGGTGTAAACTTTCAAATTTAATCAAATTTCCATTATGATTAGAAGAATTTAGTATTTCTTTTACACACTGTAAAATACAAAAAAGTGCAAAATATATGTAAGCAAAGAAAACATATATAGTATTATAACTAATAAATACAATTTTGCAGATGTAGCACTGAATGCAGGATTTCCTTTGCATGAAATGTTTCTCACTTCAGTGTTTTTGATCCAAGGTAACCATCTATTTCTGAAAAAACAATAGTAACACAAAGCTGCCCTGACAACGACTTTTTGCAGTGGAATTTTTCATTGCAATAAATTAAAATTGAAGTATTAGTCACCATTTAAGACTAATTTAAGAACAGAACTGTAGAACCATAGAATCACTGAGGTTAGATAGGACCTCCAAGATCATCAAGTCCAACCTTTGGCTGAACATCAGCATGCCATGAATCTCATGCGATTGTACTCAGCCCATTGATCCAGCCTGTGCAGATCCATCTGCAGAACCTTCCCTGCAGTGGAACAACACTCCTACCCAACTTAGTGTCATGTGCAAATCTATAAAGAGTGCACACAATCTCCTCATGCAAATAATTTTTAAAAATGAAGTCCTGTTGCAAGGTATCGTTGTTATATAGAGGGAGGAGTTCCCAAATATACAAATTGAGCAGCATATTTTTCTGATTTTAAAGTTTTGTATTCTTACAATAGGTAAGGATCACCTGTATTGGAACTGCATTTATTTGCATTTATGTCTGAAATATGTACTGGCATTAAAACAAAATGGACAGGGTGGCCAAAACGAAATATGCTTAAATATCTCAGAATGTAATAACGATTCCTAAGTTATGTCTCTGGGCCTCTAAACTAATGGCTAAATAAAAAAAAATATCATAAATATCCTAGTTGACAACTACAGTCCCAAAAGGCTGCCCTTCACTAGCTGTTTAGTTAGGGAGATTATTAAACTAATAAAATTTAAAAGTTTTGCTTTTAGCATCCTGCAGTTTTTCAGCCCCAAAAACTGCTGTATCAGGTATTTCAGGTACGTCAGGTATCCCATAGTCCTCACTCAAACTCTCAATCTACACAGCCCTTAGGGGCTTCTCAGCCCTCTGAGGTTTCCAGTCTGTTGGGCATTCAGTGTTGGTATCCAAACTTTTGCAGGAAAATTCACCAATGCACTTCTTCAAAACTCGGCACCAAACAAAAGCCATACAGAGCATTAGTGTCAAGCATGCCTTAGCAGCCACAAACTGTATTCTGGATCAAAATAACTTTAAAAGGCAAGATATTCTGGAGGTATTTCATGTATTCAGAATGTTTTCTCTGTGTTTTTTTGTCAAAACATGAAAAGAGAATTTCTTGACAACTACAGTGGTATTGTCTTGTGCCTTTTCTCTAGATAAATTAACTAACTATATATTTTTCCTCATTCCCCTGTGTGTGTATATGTATAAGTAAAAGTACTTAAAATGTTTTATGTACAGAAAGAATGTTTTCAGTTTTGGTGTGATCAAGTGTCACTGGAGGACCAAAGTTCCATATTTCTTGAAAGGAATTATAACGGATGTGTCGTTCTAAATTCAGAGGAGCAGGGAAAGAAAACTCTGTTCTTTTGCTCCAGCCAGCAACTGAACCTCACACAGCTTCTCACTCCTTGCTGGTTAGATAGGAGACAATCAGAAGGATAAAATTTGTGGGTTGAGATAAGGGCAGTTTAGTAGGTAAAGCAAAATGCTTGTACAAAAGCAACAAAACCCAAGCAATTAATTTGCCACTTTTTATGGGTAGGCAGGTGTTCAGCCATGCCCAGGAATGCCTGTCTGTCATGGTCTGTCAGGTGTAATATTGACTTGGGAAGACAAACACCATCACTCTGAAAGTCCTCTTTCTTCTTCATCGGCCAGCTCTTCATGTTAAGCATGACACCGCATGGGCTGGAATATCCCTTCAAATATCCCTGGTTCAGCTGGGATCAGGTATCCCAGATGTGCCTCCTCCTAAATTTTTTTGCTCCCCAGCCTCATCAGTGGTGAAATGGGGTGAGCAGCAGAGAAAGCCTTGGCTGTGTGTAAGCACTGCTCAGCAGTGTAAAAGCATCCCTGTGTTATCAACACTATTTCCAGCACAAATCCAAAGTATATCCTCCTACTAGCTATGCTGAAGAAAATTAACTCCATCCTAGCCAAAACCAGCACAGCTTGTATTATCTCTCAGTTAAATAAAAATCTCTTGAGTAGTAATATAATACACAGAAATTACTATCTCTAATTATTTTCTACTCGTAATTGATGCCACGGTCTTCTTTCTAATTCTCTAATGTTTCTCATTGATTCAATCAAACATAAACAGTCCTGTTGTAAGGCTTTATAAGGATGAAATTATTTAGGTTTGACAAGATTTGGGCAGAAAAAAAAAAGTCTTTCTAAAGCTGTTATGTAATTACACTAGATAATGGCTGCTGCAATTCAACGTGGAGAAATGCAAAGCATTGAATAGGAGAGGGACCAATTTAAAACTTCTCACACATAAAAAAGTCCTGAGAAGGGAAATTATAGTTATTTAAGTCTAGAATATCAAGAACTTCCCTTAAAGGAAAGATTGAAAGCAGATGGACTAATTAATTTGAAGGGAGCGAGGAGTAGGTTTGCTACAAGACAGTAAAATCTGTTATGATAAAGATATATATTAAATCAGAAATTATAAAAAGAATGTTGGTCCATGCCCTTCCCATAATATAAATACAGAAAAGCATTCACAGACAGTAGGATTAATGTATTTGGAATGGTTCAGGCAAATATTTTTTGTGCAAAGTGAAATTTATCTGCAAAACTCCCTGTGGAAAATATCTTTCTTCAATATTGTTTAGGATATTAACTCCTCACTTCCACTGACAAGTAAGAGTAATTGTTCCCAAGATATCTAGTATTATTGATTACAATTTCCTCTGAAGCATCAGTTACATTATATTCTCGGAGACACACAGTGTTAAAGGAGCTATGCGGTGTTCAGCTGCTCCAGCAAGATGAACCATCCACTTACATACCTGGTTGAGGACCCCAGAAAGGGACAACAGTAAATTCCTAGTTCTCATTGCTGGTGCAGGAGAAATGAAATTCAGGCAACTGAGCGTTTCCCAGCAGTCTACTCCAAAAGGAGAATTTTAAAAATCCCATTGTGCAAAGTGTTGGATACTTTGATTCTTGTCCATCAGGGTACTTTAACTTACGCTTAAGTTTGGTATTTAAACTGGTTTGCTTTCTGCACAAGTTTTACCCCTTGGATCTAGGGATAACTACAGAGAAAGAGAAGAAAGAAAATGGATATATCTGTATCCATTCACTTCAGAGACAGCAGACCTCAGCACATGTTATTCCCTTGTGACACCTCATGGAAGAAAACCTTTTCTGACTTCCTCCACAAAGCGTATAGGAAAGTAAAAACTCAGCAAGCAAACCTTATTTTACAACATAGAAGGATGATTTTTTCCCCAATGCTTCTCACTTTCTGATAGAGCTTGGTAAAATGATCAGTCCTTACACTTAAGGCCTCTCTGGATTTTCTTTCACTCGTCTTTGTCACTCCTTTTTCTAATAAAAATGCTAAATTAATGTCTTTTCTCCTTGATGTAGTATGGGACTTACATAAACTTACTGACTGTTATAAAGCTATTTTCAGCTGTGTCTCATAACGCTTTCACAGATATCATCTGTTTGATTTTATAGATTTTTAAAATCTCCTGCGTCACATTCCAGAAATAAAGTTCTAAAAAATATTTCTTATAACAACGAAGTCCACTACAAGCCCAGACATTTGGAATACATGATGAGTTTCATGCACATAGAGTAACTTAGTAAAAAGTCAGGAAGTTAATTATAAAGGGGTTTTAAAATGACATCTGATAACTCTCTTTTTATAACAGTTTTCAAAATATTTGAGTACCAGAAGTATCCATCTCTGAAAGGCAACACATGCATTTTTATGTTTGTTTTGGGGTTTTTTTAGGCATAAAGATTGAAAATTTGACATATAATGCAATGCTATCTTTGATCATAATTCTAGTTTAAGAAATTACAGTCTTTCATGAGTATTCTAATCACTAGCAAAAAGAAAAGTAAAAAGATTATGTAAATAAAAGCAGCAGGAATTTTGGATATGGAGTGACTTTACAAGCCTAGTTAAGCATAGTAGGACAGTTATACAGCCCAGTCAAGCATGGCTGATTGATTTTTATCTGCAAATTGTTATCAACTGTGAAAGCTGGCTGCAGGTTGTTAAAATCAAGAGCCCTGTGCATTCTATTTAGAGGACACTGGTTCCATAATAAATCTGTTTTCCTGTGAAAAGCAGGCAATTGGTATTAATGATTTCATCACAAAGAACAAGAAAACAAAAGTTGCCAGAGATGCTGGGTTGAAAAACATTGTTAAAACAAAGATTATGATGTTACACAGGAAGAGCTGCATCCTTCAAAGCCTGGAGAAAAAGAGTAAGAGCTCAGAGACATGGTGCTGATAACAGCACAGTATGCAAAGTACACGTAAAGGACTTTTGGACAAAGTGGGTACTCTCTAGAGACAAAAATTAAGAAAGGAATACAGCCCACTAAACTCAGTGGCCATGTGTTGGGCATACCACATGATAAAATTTTAGCCTCATATTTTGATGAAATACAGAATTAAGCAGGAAGTTAAAGACAGATGGAAAAGGCTGGAGAATTTTCTGTATGACAGGTGACTAAAAAAAGCCTGCTTTTTAGCCTACAAAAAAACCTCCAAGGGTTATAATTATTATATATATATATATGTAAAACCAGAAGGGTTATAATTATTGTCCGTAAATGCAACAAAATACATACATATGGAAAGGAAAGAGCAAACATGAGATAACATACCCAAAACATTTTTATCTGAATTATTAAAAATACACACTTTGGATATATCTACCTTTTGTTAGATCGGTTCGTCATGATGATTCAGCTTTCTAGAAGACAACAATAAGGAAGTTGAATAACAGCTTGTAATGAAAGTTAAGGAATGGCAATTGGTTAGGAATTGGTTAGTGGCTAGTTTGAGGAACATTTAGTGGCAGGAGGGAGTTTTGAAGGGAGCAGGGAGAAATATTCTTAGAAGTAGGCTATGGTCTCTACGTGAAAAATCTCATTTCTGCAGCAGTGCCAAGCAGGTAGCAAGGATTTTTAACCATGAATTATGACAAATAATAAGTAGGATATGTTGTGGTTCATTAGAGTACACTTAGTGTAAATCTACAAAAAACTCAGTGATATGGAATTATGAATTAGGATCTAAAGACCTCCTGATAAGGCTTATCTAAATAACTAGCATATGAATAATTAATTAGCTCCAAAAGTGCCTCATAGATATGCAATAAAAGATGACAACCAGTAAAAGAATGATAAAATATATGAGAAACTAATTAAAAGTCTAAAGGGGTTGTTGTAGTTCAGATTTTCTGCATCTCAACCACTGTTCAGATGGGCCCATGGGTGCTTGGGTGACCACTGTGTTGTAGTAATGTGAGCTGGATATGTACTATAATGCTCTTGATTAATACTACAGGGTGACAGAACAGATGCTGATAAAAGCTTGAAAAGCAGATTGAGCCTAATTTCTGGAAAATTTGGAAGCAGGAAAAATTCTGGAGAAAACATCTTCAGGCAGTAAGTGAGCTTCTCTGCTCCAGGGCATTGAGAGTACTTGTATGGGAAAGATGCTGTGAAGAGCATCTGGCTTCTGGGCTGCAGGGTTTGGGCTTCTGGAAGAGGAGTTTTGTACAGCAGAAGTCAGTTCCTCAGGACAGAGGTGCAATCCTCTGCTTTATTCTGCAGCAAAGTCATCCACACAAGTGAGAAAAATTATTTTTGATACCTTTTCCTGAAAAGCTCTTGCTGACATTCTGCAAATAATTCTACTACCAATGGTGAGTAGAGACTGAGCCAAAGGTAGGAGGGAAAGGAAGAGTTCAGCTTATGAAAAAAACATTATTAAAGTCAGCACACTGCTGGTAAGAGCCATTTCAGAGATGTAATGTGTTGTCATAGACTATAACATAACTTTCTCTGACTGACATAATCACTTTCACTGGCAAATAATGTACAAGATTCTCATTATCAGTGGACACTTCAGAAGACGTGACTGAAAAAGTCCTTGGGTAAAATAAAATAAAACAGACCACAGTGTCTACAAGATACTGTGAGAAACATTTAGAAATGAGAACAGTTAGAAAGCTTAATCATAGTGTGAATTCTCTAAAACAATTAGACAGGTTTTGTATCCCATTGAGGCAACTTTTTGCTAAAATACCAGGGATCTGACTGAGATACATTTTAAGCCAGGTCATGCTTTCTTTTTTCTGCCAAATATAATTAAAAATGTATTGAAATGTGCAAGCTGCACTATTCATTAAGCATTTGCAGATGTAACACCATGAGGAGGACTGCTGCTGTTCTGCTTTTGGCACTTGATACTACCATGGCAAAAAACATGCTGAGCTAATAGAGCGTCTGCACATTGGAACCTAAAGCATGGCTGGGGTTGAGAAAAGCAATTCCCCAAACTAAAAATTAGCTGTAATGCAACTTCTTGGAATTCTCCTTTAACTAAACAAATTTGTGGTGAAAATGTAATAAAAAAGACCAAGACGGGCTCATAATATAAGCAGGGATTTTTTTTTTTTTTGTCTTTCTATAGATTGTGCAAGTTTGGATTCCTGTTCTTATTTAGAACTAACCCAGAACTACCAAGTTTGAAGTCTTTTACAATTTTTTTTCTTTTTATTTATGAACTATGTTCAACCATCATTTTAAATTATTAAGTTTGATTTTGAATCTCAATATCATTGATAGTAATATGAATTCAAGACCAGTGAGAATTTTTCCTAAAAGATACGTGTTTGATAGGGTTGCAGTTGATAGGGTAAGTGCAAGAGGGTATTTAACCACATACTTTATACCAGAAAAATGCAAAATCATAGAATCTTTTAGGTTGCGAGAAGAGCTTTAAGACCATTGAGTCCAATCATTAATCTAACATTGTTAGTCAACCACTAAACAACCACATCTAGATGTCTTTTAAATACCTCCAGAGATGGTGTCACAACTGCTTCCCTGAGCAGCTGTAACCGTGATTGATAACTCCTTTGGTGAAGAAATTTTTCCTAATATCCAGCCTAAACTTCCTGTGCTGTATCCTGAGGCCATTTCTGCTTGTCTCGTTTCTTGTTTCTTGGGAGAAGAGACCAACCCACACCTGTCTAACCTTATTGCAAGAAGTTATAGAGAGTGATAAGTCTTCCTGAGCCTTCTTTTCTCTTCTATAAACCACCTCAGTTCCTTCAGAGTAATGGTTTTCAGCTCCTCCTGTTTGTTGGCCATGCTGTGTGCATTCATCCCACCACCTTACTCTTTTTGTGACTGAAATGATCACATTCAGTAAAAGCTTGGCTGCCTGCTCTACTGGCTCAGCAAAATTCCTTATTTTGCAGCTTATCTTCAAGATTTTTGATACAGGGTTTTTAAAGCCAATTTTAATTTGAATTATTCTTATTGTAGGTTGTCAAGTCTCAGTTTGAATTCTCCTTTGAGAATCTTAGAAAATCCATTTAATGGAGTTCCCATCAAGATAATCTATCTGCTATAATATGAGTCATCCTTGTCTCTTTTTTGCTTCTTTTCATTTATGGACAAGGATCCCTGGTCATTAGTTCAATGACTAGAGAAGCACTCCCCATGTATTCTTTCTTTCAGTAATAAGTAAGACACTACGTATAAGACAATTCCCTTGGCAGACAGTGATTCCTGTTTACTGAAAACTCCCTCACTACAGGTTATTTTTACAAACTGTATAACAATTCTCGTGTCATAACCCATCAGTAATTTTGAAAAGTAGCTTATCTCAGTCCAATGTCATTCTTGGCTGATGGCCTGGCAGCATTATCTAGATCTGGAAAGGTCAAAAACAAATTCAGTGCCAAAGTAATGATAAGCTGCAGGTGGGACTGTAAGCTTTCCAAATCACATAAAATACCAGGAAATTTTCCCAAAAAGATTTTTTAACATTTATAAAATAATTCAAATGAAAATTATTAATGTATCTGTGATATGTAAGTAGCAGAAGAAAAATTGTAACTTTTGCTGTCTGTAAATTATTGTATTCATCACAATTTTTTAAACATAATACTAGGGTCGATGAAATATGACCAGATCACATTCCATATTACAAGCTCTCTTCAGTGAATATTGTGGTCCAGTATTTTGTATGTGTACGTATCATGTGAACATTTGGAAATCATTTTTGCAATCAGAACAATGAAACATACCTGTTCTTATGATGTATGGACTTCTCCCTCCTTAAAGTCCACAATTAATCCAGAACTTTGTTGTTACTTAGGAAGAAAAAACACCTCATAAGTGGAGAAAAATCAAAAGCTTAAAGAAGAGACAGACTAATAGGAGCAGGAGATTACAGATAGGCAGTGAGCTACCCATACTCAGTTTGGCTTGTAAAATGGCAGTGGCAAACAAACCAGGAATCCCAGCAAAGCACAGGTCTAAGGCAGAATGTTGAGAAGGAGCTGAGTCTGGAACCTTGCTCCCAGCTGAGTGCTGAGAGTCAGGTGGATGTCTACTCTCATGTAACACTACCAGTGCCCTTGAGACTTTATTCAAGTGTCATGCACACTTTTGCACCTGTGCATGATGAGAGATTCATAAAGATATGTCCATGTCAGATTATAGAAAAAAACAAACAGAGGTATTGAAGGACAGATATGCGTCATCTAGAAATCCAAAGGCATTAAGAAAAAAAAGCTGGATTACCTCGTCATATTTTTTTTTCCAGGTCAAATGAAAATTTTACATGAGTCCTGTTAATTTCTTCTTTTTGAAATGGGTGACAACACTTTATTTAATTTGGAGTCTACAAGTCTGATGTATCAGGTAGTCAGGAACTGAGACTGTCACAGCAAAGCCCACAGCTATGGCCAGAACTGCAGCAGCCTGCTTGACCAGTTCTTTTTCTCCCTTCTCTTTCCAAATACTCTGTGCAAAGCATTGGTCTATTGAATGAAGTTTTTTTTTGTGTCCCCCAAGAGGTTTAATTGTCATCTTGAAAGATCTGTGATTTCATTTGAACTTGGGAATGCTTCTGGAATTGTTATTTTTGTTGATGGCAGTGTTGATATGAGCCACAGCATGCTTCAAGGTGTTTCTCCAGCAGACAGTGAAAAATATTTTATAATACAGTTGATTGTAACAGTTGGAGTCATTCTTATGTTCCTGGGCAAGCAGACTTTGAAAAAAACCCAAAAAATTTAATGATTGCAAGGATGTTTATGCAGTTCTCAGGATAAATACAGCAATACTTACTGTGATCCCTACAAGTTAAAATTTTCATATAGCAATGGCCAGATTTCTTCATCTTGCTGCTTTGATGGTATTGAAGTAAGACAAGCAGCATATTGCAACCAGAGTTTTTATTACTGTTTACAAGCATTAAATGATGAGAAATAAATGAATAATTATTTTTGCATTTTAGCATAAACAAATAAAAAGTATCAACAACAAAGTCTTGCAAATGTCATAATCTCTGAGGATGCTGTAAAAAACAGGGTATAGCACACATACAGAGACATTAATCCTTGGTTAATACCTTGAGACTGTTGTATTTATATGGCTCATGAGGCTACTGTGTGATTACTCAATACCTGTGCATCTCAGATAAATGTACAGTCATAGCAACTTGCCATGGCATTCATAATTTGTTTAAGAATGAAATAGCACACAGATTATCAATGGAGGTGGATTTTCTATGTGTGTGTTCACTACTTGCAAATTTTTGTCATAGATTAAATAGGGCATATCAACATCTTAACATTCATCTTTCATCTTGGTTCTTCAGGCTTCAAAAGATCTGGACTTTCTCATTGTATCTCCTTTAGGTTGGATCTGGGAACTAATGAAAATCTAGAAAAATACTAAATATACTTCCAATTTTATACTTATTAAAATACAATTTGGAAAAAAATGTGTGTTCATATCAACCTCAGGACTGTACTGAAATGCCTTTCAGCTGTAAAAAAGGCTAAATGCAGAAGAAGCACACATAATTAATGAGGTTTATATTAAAGATTACATTTTGAGAAGTCTGTTTTAAAGATATATGCTTTCCTAGCTATTACATTTTACAAACAAAATGAATAATAAAATTTAAAAAAATTATTAATACATATTTTATGTTAATTACTTCTGCCAGTGTTAAGGATTTAGGAGTCTGTAATGAAAACTGAACTCATTAATGCTGTTGAAAAGCTTTTGTATTCTGATAATCATTGAAGTGATCCGAGATCTAGTATTTTTTGAAGTTTTTCTAGCACTAACTTTCCTTTCCCTATCACAAAAAGGGTTGGTTTCCTAACTAGAGTGTAAGATTTTGTTCTCGTCTTTAAATGTACTGTATGGTACTTGTCTTTGTGTATTCAATTTCAGCACATTTTCCCCCAGTTAACTGAGTTCTTTAGTTTATTAACTATTAGAAACAAGTTTTGAAGTGCAGTTAAATTGTATGATAGTTAGAATTGACTATATTTACTCCTGATTTACTTGAAATATAGAATCTTCTGATTGAGATATCTGCAAAACCTTTCTGACTTAACCTCCACAATCATGGGGTTTATTGCATTTTCCATGGAAAATTTTATCAAGTTTAATTAAAACCTGAACTGTAAATTAGTAAGATAGACACTTAAACAGTGATTTTATGAAAATACTGCCACTGCTTTCAAAGCAAACTTTTGTCTGCAAGTGTCTCCTTTTACCCCACCCTCTAGGACACACACGATCCCTGACAGCTGCTGGGGACAGCTGCTTTAGAAAGTCCCCATGCTTTGCCAGACCCTTTCTGCTAATTCCCCTCTCTCCATGCTGCCCCACTTCTGTGCCTTTGAACAGAATATTTTGTGTTGGAAGTGACCGACAAGGATCATTGAGCCCAACTCTTAAGTGAATGGCCTGTATGGAGATCCAACCAACAACTTTGGTGTTATTCCTTGTTCTTCTGGAATACTTCAAAAAAGCCCTTCAGTCCTCATGTTTGCAGGTTCTAAGCTGCTGCTGAATTATTTTGAGTGAAGTGTATTTGTAGCAGATGGTATGAACAAGTCTCACCAGGCTCTGCAACCCGTGTATACTGTGACCATTTGCTTCTACACTTTCCTTTGCTGTGGCAAGGACTCCTAACATCCTCAGAAGGGCAATTTGCCACCTCTAACTCTGGCCTCTCTGTTATGTATCAGCAGAAGTAAAGGTAGGACTTAAGGCAAGAAATAACTTAAGAGCTTCTAAATTCCATAGTTAATTTTTCTACAATCTTGTCCTAGGTACCAAAGCACTACTAACAAGGTACAATTCTATCTTTTTTTTTTGTTGCTGTTGTTTTTCGGTTGGTTTGTGTTTTTTGTTTGGGGTTTATTATTTGGTTGGGTTTTTTGTTTTGATTGCTTTGGTTTGGTTTGATTTTTTCTTTTGTTTGAGTGGACTTCTTTGTTTTTTGGTGGTTTTTTTTGTGTGTTCTGAGGCATAAAAAATTAAATAGGATAATTCCTATTCAAATGTCAAAGTAGTGAGGTAAACAGATAGTAATAGACTTTCACTCAGGCATTATGATTACTTAAATACATTGCCATGAAAAGGCAAACAATCAACAGAGTTCTTTAAAAGGTTCAATGCAAATTAGTTTCCGGCAAGGACTATGCACTGTTCAAGGCTTCATTAAAGCCTTTCATTTATGAATTATGCCAGGAAAAAGTAAAGGATCCTATGTATGATATAAAATGAGACAAAAGCCTCAGAAGCCCTCAAAGGGCATTGGGCAGCTCATTATAGGGTGGTTGTGAGGACCATTATCTATCACTGCCTTGTGCCCACAGATAGCAGCAGGACCTGGGAAATAAAGGCATTAATCAGAAACGAACATTTATGTGTGTGCCTCTCCAGAGTTTAATTCTAATCTGGAACAGCATTTTAAACATGAAATACAGATATTTATTCTCCCCATTTTTCAAAAGAAAAGTGAATTTGAGGACATGCAGCACCATACTGATTCCTATCTGTTGTCTCTGACAATAGGTGGCACTGGAAATTTTCACATGCAAATCTGTTGAGTTTAACCTTCAGTTTTTTGCCCCGTAAACTAAAAATTTCCCTGTATAAAATGTTTTGGAAATATCACAAGCTGTATCCTTCAGTTATTTACATAGTGTCATTCCATTGTTTTGAGACTATTTGTTAAAGAAATATAATGAATATTTACCTCTCTGGTCACAGTACTTACACTGAGAGATATTTTTATTTTTTTGTTTTCTAAGTTGGTTATTTTCCATCATATCTTCATAACTGTATGAGTTAATTTGTCAGAGTTTCTTTATCAGTTCTCTAGGATGTCTGACCAAAACAGGACAAATGTTAAAGTTTAGCTATTTTATGTATGCTTTCCACAACTCTTGCCTTTCTTGTTCAATGGAAGAAGGGAATGAAAGACACTTGCATTTCTCCTTAGAGCACAACTGCAGCAGCAGAATGCTCTTGCTAGATTCTCTTCTTGTTGCATAGGGTCTGATGGTTGTGTTCTTCACAAGGAGGTTGTATCTGTGAACATGGTCTCTGGTTCCTTTCCAAAGCTTCTATGGTAAGACGTCAGTGTGATGCCCGCAAGCTTACACCACGTCAGTGTAATGCAAACAAGCTTCTGCTGGCTCCAGGGAGAGGTGGGCACCTTCAGAGCTCCTGAGAGGTTTGAAGCTCTTGCAGGCAATGGAGCTTGTGATCTTTTTTCTTTTTAATTGACTCTGCTATTAAAAGGTCAATAGATTTACGCAAGAAAAATTTGAATATCATATAACTGCTCTTCTAATGGCTCCTCATCTGACCTTGCTGATGGTCAACAAATTTTTACTGGACTGGGGCTATAATCATTCTTGTGGATTCTGAGCAAAATCTTGTCATATGCAGTGTTTGAAAAAGTGTTCTGTAGTCAAATCTGACAGTGTGGGAGACAAATGGACATTTGAAACTGAATAAGAAATAGACTGAAGGGGGAGGGGGGAAGTAAAAACAAAGGAAAAAAAAAGATGGGAAACCTCCTCATAGAAATGTGGGGAGATATGCAGTCAATGCAGGATGAATAGATGAATAGATAATGCAAAGAAATACTGGAAAGAAAATGGAAGATAACAATGCCTCCTAATCCATATGCTTATGTTAAAAGAGTTGCCTCTGTACTTTGTAAACTGCATTCCTCCTGCAAACAATGAAACAAAAAGTTACAGTGACAGGGTGAGCTCTGACTGTGCTGCCTGCCCCACTGCTGGAGTAGCAATGACCTCTGCTAGCTCTCTGTTCAGAAAGTCAACACCAGTAGGCTTCACCTGGTTCACACTAAACACTTCCTCAGGACCTCTGGTTAGTTCAGACAGCATGAACGAAACCCAATTGCAACACCTTGGAAAAAAAGATGCACATGGCATGCTGTGCCAAGTGTTCCATTTTATTTGAAACCATTGGTTCCTGGAGAAACTATCTCAGATCACTCACTGATGTTCTGCCTCTGGGGCTCTTAAAAGAGGATTACAAGCCTGCAGGCATCATGGATAAGCTTCCACTCCAGGACCAGGCTAGCACAGAGACTAAACCTGAAAATTGAATACCTACTTCCATATGGGAAAAGAGTAATGGGAAAGTGCAGGAGAAGCAGCCACTGACTGCAGAGATTTCACTGGTAACATTCCTGCTCTCAGTGATACTCTTACAACACAGTTGGATTTTTTTTTATTATTAAAACACCTAAATCACTCTAAATAAAATGTGAAAAAACTCAGATTGTACTTTTCCTGATGGAAAAAATGCTTTGCAGGCCTTGCAGCTGATAGCGAGTGATGCCTTTGAAATCCCTGGAGACTGGGGCTGTGTGGAGGAGAAGGGGAGGGTTGCTGAGCAGTGCAGAGCCTGCAAGATGTAGCAGCTGTACCAAGTGCCATCATGCTTTTCAGCATGTTTTTCCAGCAAGAAGCAGACGCCCATATCTCTTGAGACTTCAAGTAGCAAAGAGGAGTGGGAAACCCTGCAGCTGTGCAGTTTTCACCTCAATGCCAGTCTCACCCTGGAACATCTTGTGTCAGGGGAATAGAAGAGGAGGAGGAGAGAAAGTAATTGGAATCCTTTTGGTACCTTCTCTGAGATCGCTTTCTCTGGATTCAAGGTGCTTCCCAAGTAATCTATGCCTCATTTCCTTAGCAAAGAGAGTGTGTATAGTTGTTTTCTGGACATTTAATTTTTTCTTATAGGATCTCCATCATTAGGCTCATGGCAAAGAGAAATATTTGATGAGGAGCCCATACTTGTGACCCTCCTTAAGAGGGAAGAAAAACTTTTACCAGAAGAGAGCATCATTACAAATCCATTTTAGAAAAACTTCTGTGGAGCTATATCTAAGTAATGGATATAAACCCACAAGTATGTACATAAAATCACACACACTATGGCAGAACAGAATAAAAAATGAATATCACATGGCAAGAATCAAACATATTTAACAAACTAGCTGAATATTCTCAACACTATAATGTTAAGAGCAAGACAGGAAATTATATAAGCAAAATCAGAAGGTGGAAAATCACATAAACTCAGTGTTTCTCAGAGTTTGATGGAAAAAGTTGTTTTAAAGCTTTCTTGTGGCATTTTGATGAAATTTACATTGACACCTGACAAATGATTGCTGAAAATGTCATTCAACATATGTTGCAAATCTTCATAACAGATTTTGCAATGGCTGCAATATTAAATTTGCATCACCCGTCTTTTTTAAAAATCAAATAACAACAACTGAAAAGCACTAAAATGATTACCAGGAAGAAATATTAAAAAAAATCCCAATTATTTTTTTATTTTCTAAGACCTCTGCTATTTTCTGAAGCCTCCATTCATCTCAGAATTCTGAGCTTGTTATATTGTCAAAGCTTTCACTCTTGAGTAGCGTATTTCTTCCTGAATATTAATTTGTGTTTTGGAAAGCACATTTTTTAAAAATGGTTTTGTAAAGTTGTGTGAAATTTTCTTCTAAGGTGCTTTGATATTAAAGATTTATATATATTTGACATGGATGTTTTCTTTTACACTTAATATTTTCAGTCACTACTTTTTGGATGCAACAGAAGAGAGCTAGCTGTCATGAGAGGCTAGCTTTGCTAATGTACTTAATCCTTATTATTGCTTCTTACCTATTACTCAAATGAGTCCACTAGTAAAATCTCTTTCTGAAATCACAGGCACTACAAAGAATTTGGAAATTTTCTATCATTCCTTCTGGTGTTGTTTTCAGCAGCTTGATTATATAGAGCAGGGCTTGGGTCCCTACTGCCTTTGCACACTTTCTAAACAAGATTTTTCATGTCAACAACATACAATATACTCCTGTGAAAAGAAGTTGTGGAGCAAGCAGCTTTTGCTGACGCAGTCCACCTGTTCTCTTCTGTTCTTTGTGGCTGGAACTCTGTTTCTGTTTCATCCTGGACTTTGACCAGGATTTTATCATCAAAACATACTTCAAAACTCTTCCTATTATTAATATTTGCTAAATTGATTCAGATTTTTTGTCATCATAACAGATTGATTAAGAAGTGTGTCTTACTGCATCATAAGAGTAAGTGGAATTGTTAGTTTTTAGTTTGAAACTTATAAACTGCATGATCCTTCACTTCCCTGATGAATTTGACCTTGGATTTTATGACAAAAACCACAGAAATTACAACTTTTGCATGAAATGACATCCTGCTTTTATTTAAGCCGTGATATACTTGACAGAAAATGTATTCAGATTTTTTTTTTTTCACTAGCTTTGAATCCTCAGCACCTGCCTGCTGGCTCAGTTAGCAGAGTTTTAGGCTAAGCCTGAGGAATCTCAATACCATGTACATTTTGTCAGAACACTATATTTTTCTTAACCTGCAAAATATGAGGTTAAAAGAAAGAAGAGTTTCCTAAAGGAGAATTAAAAAGACTGAAATGACTGATCATTGAACATAGTTTTTTCTCATATTTTTCGGGTTTTTCTCATCCATTGAGTGACAGCAGTGTTGAGGACTAATTTTACATGCATACTGGTTTTTGCAGACAAATATTGAGAATCTTATTTAAGATTACCAGACTTTGATTTTTTGAACTACTGAAAACCTCATGAGAGATGTTGAAGCCTCTTCCTATCAGACAGAAGGAAAAAATAAAAGAGCCTTAGATCTCCTCACAAGCCTATCCATAACAGATTTGTGACTCATCTGTAATAAAGTCAATATTCAAAACATACCATTAATGCATCAATGTTATACTGGGAGATGATAGTTTTGTGGCTATGAAGAGAATTGCTTAATCTTCCTTTATGCTTGTGAATGAACTAGGAGTCCATTAACCAGCTTGATTTGTACATGATTGTTAGCACATTGTTTTTAGATTTAAGGCATAACTATTTATGGCTTGTTTCTCCCATTTCACAAGAGAAAACACACATAACAGCAAGAATTTGTGAAATAAAATAGAAATAAAATGAACTTCCTTAATAGTCAAAGGACCTGCCCTAATTTATTTTTGCCATTGCTGCATGTCTGCCATAGATGTAGGGAGGTGTCCTGATGCACAATGGATGAGTTCCACTAAGGCAAAGAATCCTGCCTTTGGGAATCCTGCATGATGTTTCCTTACTTTCAAATGCAGCAATTGCTAATGAAACATCTCAGCTGACATCATCTTTTCTATTAAAATACAATCTGAGGAGATAGTTCAAAAATAATCTCCTTAACACTGCAAAATTTCATGAAGTTTAAAACACACTAACTGGGAAAACATGTTTAATTTTGCTTCAGTGGAAGTGCCAGGTAGTTTTTCCATGATCTTTTATGCTATCTAGATCAATCTTCTGCTTACAACACTTTATTATATTACATTAAATTAATGAAAGATTGATTTATCTCATGATGCAGAGTGGAGTAGAAGATTAAATTCCACATTGAATTTAAATTCCACATTAAATTACACAAAGTAAGTTTTTTCAGAGAAAAAGAAGATAAACTGTACATACCTAAGGATGAGTTTTAACTTGACCATTATAACTTTGAAAGAAGATCTTTAAGACATCTTGAATAGGATTAAAAACCATTCTCTCCATCCTTAGAAGTTGTAGAAAGATAGAAGTAGAATGTCTTAAGAAAAATATTGAAAGAAAATTATAAGTAGTTGTACCACTGAATACCTCTTTGGTATAGTCACATCTTTACAACAACCTTTTCTGAACTCAGGTAAAAAAATATAGCAGAAGTGAAATAGGCAGAAAGACAAACAGGAAGGATGGTTGGAGTTACACAGAAAAGTGTCTCCTCAGGAAGCCTGAAATGGATCAAGTTCCTCAGTCAAGAAACAGGAATGACTCAAAAATAACAGAAATTTATCAAATCAGGAATAAACTAGAGATCATAGGAAATATTTGTATTATACTTAATTAAGCAGTACTTATTGAAACTTGTACTTAAAGCAGCATTTTGAACAATATAACTCTAGAAGAAGTAATGTCAATATTCATACAGGAAGTTTTGAAAAACCTACATTCTTTTCCATAAAGTGTCTAATAACTGACCCCTTGCCAGAGGATGTAGTTGTTGAAAGCTTATGTGTTTTCAAAAGACGATTTGACATAATTTTGGAATAAATAAATAAAAAAAAATCCATCAAAGGAAATATAAACTCAGATATACAATCTCTAGCTTTGAAAGTCCTTAACTTTCAAAACTACTGAGAGCAAGATGTAGTAGAAATATGCCTGTATACTTGCTCTGTTCCTGCACCTTTGCCTAGAATTTTTGTTCAGACATCAAGAGGTCCACATAGTAAAGTTCAGTGCAAGGAGATGATTTCTCATGTTAGTTCTCCAATAATTGTAATAGGAGAGCAAGTGAAAAAGTTTTTACAGAGAAACAAAATTTTCTCCAAAGATGTTCTTTATATGGTGTTCCTGGACTGCAGTGCATTGTAAAGATGAGTCAAAAATGGAGAAAATGATTGGAAGTTTCTTGGGTCAACTCATTCACTTGGACAGGTAAGTCAGCTAAGAGTGGAGGATCAATGACCATTTTTTCTGTCTGAGAAGTTGTCCCACATGTCAGGTGAGTCACTAATTACAGCATCACAGCTCTATACTTCAGTGATGAGCACAGCCACTGGGGTTTTATGCACGACAGTTAGCATGGTCTAATGAATATAATGAAAGGCCTTAGGGTTTGACCTTCAACCCTGGGGCATAATACTGGCCATTGGGCTGCCTGCTTAGTGCAAAGTGAAGCCACTTGGACTTAATTATTTCATATGAACAGAACATCTTCCAGGTATTTCTGAAAACTGTGGAGATTTCACATTAATCAGAAAGACAATGTCTCAGGACTCTGTTTCCAAACTGATGTAAGCCTAGAGGCAACAAATACTGTTCAGGACTAATGCTAAGTGCATATTAAATCATGGCTGGCATGTATACTGAGAGCCCCAGGAGTGCCTGACAGCTCCTAGAGCTGGTTGTGCTTTCTGGCTGCAGACTTGTTCCATGCCATGCATGGAAGGACATTGCCAGTATGGAATATGTTCAGCTCTTTCACCCCTGTTTTCATTGCAGAGAGGAGGTCATTGTGTCAGAACTGAATGACACTTAATCTCACAGGTGCTGGAATCACCCTGAAATGTGGGATGTGCTGCCAATGTATCTGCTTTCCCAGTCAGTATTAGAGAGCTAAGTTAAAACGTTTTCAGACATGCAATAGGAACAAAAAAGGTAATTTTCATTTTCCTAGACCTTTCGTCAAAAATATTGTTAAAGACAGGAGAGTTTCCTTTGGACGGTTCAAACATTTTTCTGCAACATGTATGTAAGTAGATCATGCTCCTTGGCTGGTAAGCATTTCATGTTATTATTCTATGAAATAAAATCTGCAATTTTCTTCACAAGATTTGACCTGGGGCATAGTTTTGTGTTTTCCCTCTACTTGTAGTCTTCAGGTTTTATCTGTAAACATAACCATGTAGAAGAAATAATCTTGCCTAATTAATAATTTATTGTTGTTCCTTCTGTTTCCAATATAACTGCTTCCAATTTTCTACTTCCTGCAGGGTGCCCTGACCCATAATTAGTCTGGTAAAAGGATTTGTTGGTATCAGATCTATTTTTGGGCATGCCAGCCACCTCATATATTATAAGAACTCTTTTAATAAATGCTTGTTTATACTTCAGAATTATCAGGATCCCAGAAAAAGCCAAATATAACAAATACTTATTTTTATTTTATTAAATATTTTTGATTGAAAATCAATTGCTTTAAAAAAAAGTGCTGCTCTTGTATACATATTCTGTCCAACAGTGATTTGGACTTTCTGGCTCAGACTCACTAGTTAAGATACACAACACAATCCATAGGAGGTGAGGATCCTGTCAATTAGGAGATCCATGGTAGGTGTAATTAGACACATTCCTTGAGCCTCTCAGGGAGGTTTTCATAATTATTTAAACACCTTTTAAGTAATTAGCACTTTTGAATGTCATTTTCTTATATCATTAATTAACAATATCCTTAATTAACAGACAGATTCAGAAAAAAAATTGATTGAATGATACATTGAAAATTTTGAATATTTTAATTTGTGGTTGCATTGAAGTTTTATATCTTACACTTCAAACTGATCTCATTATTGCAAAAAACCTAAAATATTTAATAAAATGTGACAAAAAAGTGATTTAACCCATTTAAATAATGTGCTGATGTCTACCTTTTGAAAACAGAAGATGGTCCTCCTCTGCCTCCACCTGAAAAATTCTAAGTTATTACTTCCTTTAGTATTGAGAGCTGGTAATATTTTTGTCTGTGAGGATGTTGTAATAGACCCAAAATGAGACAAGTTATTAAATTTTGGCAGGTTTACATAATATGATTCCATGAAGAAATTATAATATATAATATATAATAATTATTATATATACTATAATAGATAATATGTAATATTTGCTATTCATAAATCTGACTTTATATTCCTAAAGTGAATCTTACAACAATGAATTGGGAGATTCATTTATTCAGTGTTAATATGTTAATGTTGATGGA